>VZRQ01010817.1:1289675-1309323 GCA_013397975.1 Machaerirhynchus nigripectus
GAAGTGCATTCATGTCAGCTTTGATTTTCTAAGAACAAAGGCCTTACTTTATATATAAAGAAGTGAACAGGAAAAATTTCAGTGCATTTTGTTTTTGCCCAGCTCTGTCCCAACCCCTCACTCTGAATGCATTAATACATAGACTTTCAGCACAGTCGGGCCCTTCGTGTTGCCATGGAACTGAAACCTTTGCAGTTGGGATGGTGATGTACGCCAGGAAGCATACTGTTCTTACACTTCCTATAACAGAAGCAAAATCACTGCATAGCATTAACTCCCTTAGTATTTAACTGCATTCAATGTCTTTCTTGCCTGCTCGTCTTCACACAGAGCTTGCCTTTTCTATCTTGCCACATGCAAATGAAACACATTTGACACAGCTATTCTCGTCCTCATGAACTCAATAGCTCACACGCTGAGCACAGTATAGAAGGTCCACAAGACTATGGTCTTTCCCTCTTTAATAGGAGGCTGCTTTCAGGCACGCAGCAGCTGAGAGGAGGGCTGCAGAAAGTATAAATGTATGAGATATATGTGGATACAGAAAAGTATTATCTTTCAAAGTTGCATTTAAGCAGACTTTTGAAACCTAGTAAACATATTTATTGCTAATGCTCTTGACACTTCTGAATATTCTTTTGTACCCATTTGTCTGGACAAACAAATTACACTATAAAAATCCTGCAGTAGGCACCATATCTTTCAATACCTTTCTTTCATAACCTAGGCTGGTGGGGTATCAGTGGTAAGCACAGCTTTGGGCACTTAAGCTAAAGAAAAAAAAAGTCAGTACAATTCTGTGTCATCCTAAAGATTCAGCCTAGAGTGATTATCTTCAGCAGATCTGAGCCTTTTGTCAAAGCTTCTGAAAATGCCTGTACATGAATTGCAAATACATAGATTTTTACGTTCAAAGCAAAAGCAGAGTACAAAAATATCCAGGTTAATTATAAAAAAGATTACCGTAGTAAATAAACAAACAAACAAATAGCCATTCGTGTACGTAAACATTGGATCTGTACCTGCAGAAACAACTGGAAGCCAGTCCATGGTGTGAAGCCAGCTTGAGGCTTTTTTTGTCCCAAGTTAAATATTTGCATAGTATTAAGCTTAAAATTAAAGCATTTGCTGAAGAAACTTGCTGACTTGTGTATATGGAAAAACAAGAGGGAATTTACTGTCCCTGCACACTGGGGCAGATTCTTGGGATGCCTTCTCCTTCCCATGAATTCCTGGACAGCAGAGAGACAGACAGACTACCGACCAGGGAATTCCCCTCTTGGTTTCCGGAGGATTTTGTGCGCAGGCTGGACAGAGAGGCAATAACCCAGGTAGTGACTTTATGAAGGCAGCATTTGTTGCTTTGGTGCCTGCCCCTCGACCACCTGGTAACACTCCTTCCTTTTAGTGTTGTCCCCAGCTCAGAAAAGCCCCATTCACCCAGCACCTCCACCCGAGCAGGTTTGACTGGTCCCCGTGCTGCTCCCGGCCCCCCCATTCCTGGTGGCTGGGCCAGCATGCCGGCCTCTGGCAGGCTCCGGCCACTCGGTGCCCCAGGGACGTGGGCTGGGGGCTGCACACAGAGGGGCTTTCTGAGGCAGGCTTGGCCCCTGGCGCCCACTTGCCAAAATAAGACACAAAAGCGCTGCTGTCTCTGTGTCTCCGGGCCAGAGCAAGGCAGCTGATCCCCCGTCCCCAGGTGCTAGCGGGTGCACACGAGACCCTGTGAGTGCCTGTGCTTTCGGGTTCCCTCTTCTGCCCTCCGCAGAGGGCAGAGCCGTGCTGGCAGCATGAGCTCCCTCTCCTCCTTCCATCGTCAGCAAGCATCTGACAGTCGCACGTCCCCATCGCAGCGTCCATTACCTCGCGTTTACGTAAGGCTCTCGCCATCAGTTTTCTAGTTACAGGAAAATGTATATTGTGCTGTGATGAAAGGCCAGTGCAATGTCAAGAGCATTAAAAGGACTCCAGGGACTGATTAGAGTCAAAAAGGAAAGGATTTATGATGGTTAATAAAGTTAAATCTGCCAGAGCCCTGCTTATTCTTTCCAACTGCAGGTAACCAGATCTTAAAGGAAAAATTATTAAGGTGTTGTAAGTTATTTCCATCCCCTCTGAAAGAAAACCTGTTTTGCTATGAAGCACCTGGCCAGGAGAGAGTCAGGCTCACTGTAGCACCGACACTGACCCCAAGGAGGAGAGGAAAAGGAGACACATCACCCGCCCTGTGCCTTGGGTGAGCAGCAGGGACCTCAGTACCAACCATGTATGTCACCTGAACAATCCCCAGTGGGTCCCCACAGCACCTGTGACTCTGGCTGGCAGCTGGGACAGGGTTAGGACTTCCACAGACCACGGAGCACCATGCTGCACCTCAGCGACAGGCATGGGTAGACAGGGAAGAAAAGCTTCCCCTCTGCAGGCGCTGCACATCCACAAGGCAAAAGGACAAAGCAAAGAAGGAAGCTCTTGCCTCTCCCAGTCTGGTGCCACACGTGCACCTTCTGCTGAGGAATGCAATCTATCTGGATAAAATAGGACTGCTCTGGAACTTGATTTAAATGCTTTATAATCTAATGTGCCTTAAAGTTAACACAATTTTATGAGACACTGGAACAGGTTGCCCAGAGCAGGTGTGGGTGCCCCATCCCTGGAAGTGTTCCAGGCCAGGCGGGATGGTGCTCTGAGAAACCTGGTCTAGTGGAAAGTGTCCCTGCCCATGGCAGGGGTGTTGGAACTAGATGATCTTTAAAAGTCCTTTCCCACCCAAGCCATTCTATGATTCTAAGAAGTTAATGATTTTCCACATTGAAATAACAACACTGAGAGAAGGCAAAGTGGAGGGCCAAAGTTTAAAAAAACTATTGGGAATTTTCTGTCCATATCTAAATTACATGCACTTTATTGGATCTCAAGTTTTCATTTTTCTACTGCTTAATAATCACAAATATGTTATATATACCCTTTCCATTTTGTCATTCTTTCACTATATTACATTAAATTTAATTTCCTGTGGAAGTGTGTAATCTTTTCAGCTGTCACTGTCTCAGAAGCTTTTCTGTAATAAGCAGAGCCTCATCCTCTGGCAGGTCGATCTTTTATGAGCTGTGCTCCTGCAGATTAGTTTACTGAAATGTTTGCAATGCTATATGAGAACCGGCAAAAGAGGAGAACCAAAATAACACCCAAAAGGAAAAATAAACATGAAAACCTTCACTTCCTTCTGACTTCTGTGTTCACCAGTCAAAGGAAATTTCATTTTGATTGGGGTAGATGGCAAATCCGTGAAGGTTATTGCTGTATACCAGAAGCTTCACGAGACGGGAGACACAGCCTCCCTTGCCCTACAGCTCATTAAAAGTACAGCTGTGAGACGGCTGCTTGCTCTTTCTGCTGGGAACACTGAGATCTGCAAGCGGTCACCACTCTGACAGCTGCCTCTCCCCGCCACCTGCCCTTGGCACTCCGAGAGGTCCCCTGCACCGGCAAAAAGCCACATTCCACCAGAAAAGTGAAAATGTCAACCAAGACGCATTCACACTTTTCATGATGAGGTACCTGTGATGGCAGGAAGGCAGACTAGATGGTCTGCTGGGTCTTTTCCAGACCTCTGCCCCTGCAGGACATGAAACTCATCTTCTTCAAACCAGCTTTCCATTACCAATGCTTACACAGACACCAAAACAAATTATTAACAGAAACACGTACCAACAAATAATTCTGTATGCTTAAAAAGTAATCAACAGAAGAAACATGAGCAGCAGAAATTCTTATTCCTGTATCCCTCCTGAAAAGGCACGTACATACGGACGACAGATGAGACATCTGAACAAATACAAACAGTCTGCAAAGGGTCATGTTAATGGTGTTTGGCCAGCAGAGATTACTGAGGGTGGCTACAAAGGCATGCTGGAAGCCCCACCAGCAGAAGCAGGTGCAGTGCTCTCTCACTTCAGTGGCAGACGTCACGTCTGGGAGCTTCTCTTTGAACTGTCCAGCCAGATGTGGAAACCTTCACCATCCAACACACAGGCTACCCAAGTTGTGAACTGCTCTCCCAAACCACACTGCACTGATCAATGAAGCACGATCTTTCTCTTCTTGCTCCCTGTAAGACTTGTACCTTGCTTTCCCTCTCTCACGTCACTGCTGTAGCAGTAAATCATCCGTATTTCTGACAAACATTGTCTTCAAAATTACATATAAAAACACAGCACACTAAACCCAGATATATACTTTCAGAGAGAACAGCCATCTCTCCTTAACACTTATAACAAGCATTTCACTGAGTTCTCTTCTGGTTATTTTGTCTATCCATTTCTTTGTAATTCTCTTTTATGTTTGTATCTTTAATCTCTAAGAAATGGCAAATCAGTAAAAAAAAAAAAATCCAAGCAGGGAACATTACTTTAACAGAAGTCTCAGGTGTTACATGCAGTGCAATTCCACTCCCATCAGCATGAAGAAACTTTTTTTCAGACAGCTTTGGTGGGAGTTGCATTGGGGCCGTAAGTCAGATGAAGATGTTCCATGCTAACAGCTACATGGTGTGCTATGAGCTGCTTTAGAACCTAAAACAACAATGTAATCACTCTCATAAAACCATTTTGCCATAGTCTTACAGGACCTGAGTGTGTGTTAACAATTTCAAGCCAGAATCGTAGAAAAGAAAAACATCAGCTGCCAGCTGCCAGTTTCAGTGGCCAGCTATCAGTGATGTTAGATTTTTTACCTTCTAGGCCATAAATTGAATAGCCTCCCTTCACCAGATGTGGATCTCAGTCTCCATTTCCTTATACAGGGTCAGGAAAACAGGCTCAAATTTACTTCCTATTGAAATCTTGGTCAAAGATGGTGGGTGATGTAAAGATTAACATCAAGGGAATAACTGCCATCATCTGGCTGAGTTTGGTAAAATGGAGTTAATTTGCACTTCTTTAGGGATTCACTGGTGTGTGAAATTAATCTAATTTAGACTGACCAGAAATTGAAAATGGAATAAAGAAAGAAAGCAATTAAAGACCTTTCCTAAAAGCAAAAAAAGTACTGCTCTAAGTGCAGCAATACAGTTAAAGTACAGAACCCTTCACACTACTGCTACCACTCCCTCCTTCTTGAGGGAGAGAATAATCATCTCTATATCTACACATCATCACTCTACCAGTATAACCTCATCCAAAGGAAACACTGGTAGAATGTTTCCACCAATATCTGTGAACAAGTACATGTTCAAGTTAAAACAGTTCTCTATTCTGCATACAGACCAGGCCTAGCAGATAAACATCTGCTGGAACAGCTCCATGTAACTGGTTGTACATGTGGCTTAACATTTACATCAATGACTTTTAGCACCTTCTTGTTATTGTTTCTGTGTTGTTCCAACAAGCAATGGTTAATGTAAGATGCAGACATTCACATACCTTGTACTTGTGAATAACTGGTTCCCAGAGATGTGGCAGTGATAACATTGTCATCATAGGAGTCAAAGTAGCTCACTGTAGATCACATGTCAGGAGAGGGTCCCACCTGAAAGTATAACAAATCCAGATACTAAGTTCATCACATTCAGAGGTTTACAGCAAGCTCTGCCAATACATTTGTTCATTTCACACATTCATCCTGTGCATTTACGGGGTCTGTGCTTTTTCCAGGCTCACAGAAAACATTTTGCCATTCATAATGGCAAGCAAAATGCCCTGCTATAGCCAAACTGTTTTGGCCCACTGCTCCAGACCAGATTTCAGGCATAATATCAAAGCAATGAAAGCTAGTTTTCAAAGTTAAAGCAGAAGGTGTTACTGTCTGGTGGACATACACAGAATTTTAGATTTCCCATTTTTCAGGTCCTTGAAAAGCATGTAATTCCTTTCACCAGTGCACTAGTGCATTGCAGTTTGGCTTTGCCTTTCCTTTTCTTTTTCCCTTAACACTGTAAATTGATGGTTTGGAAGAAGACGCAGCACTGGAACTCTCTTGCGAACTATTTTCTGGAGTTTAAGGGATGTTAAGAAACCATTTATTTCCTACTGGTGACTACAATTGCCTTATTTATAATAATTTGATAATTAAAAATTACCTGATGAGTGACTCTGTTTTTAAATATTTTGGTAGGTAACCAATGCAGATATGGAAAATGAGCTTGTATTAGCAGCGTTATCTGCAATGACAAGACACACTGCAGCAAAGAAACAAACTACCCAATTTTTTAATCAAGCCTCCCCAAACAGAAGCTGGCCTTCCTCCTACTCTACAAGCTCCATCTTATCCTAGGGTAAGTGGTTTTCAAGAAGAAAGTCAAATTTCAAAAGCAAAAGTTTTCTCAACCCATTGAAGGCTTGAAAAGAATCTTCCTTCCCAGAGAAATCACTTGTGACATACCCTGCACAGAAGGATGAACATGGCCAACTGCCTCCAGCAGAAAAATACAGTAAGACAAGCAACACATTCTTTTTCTGCTTGCAGATTTATTTGGAGTCATTTCATTAATCTGTCCCCAATCACTGCACCTAATCATTTACCTTGCAAACTACCAGGACTTTTCAGGTGAATAATTAATTTAAACATTTTTCTTTCTTTTTTTCTTGATGTCTGTTAACAGTACTGTTAGAAAATGAAAACTCTCATGAATACTTTCATCCTAAAGTCCCAAATCACCATATGAATTTAAAAGAATGACCACCAGATAGATACATCATGAACAGAAATATACAGCACGCATGGAACCGAGTGTCTATCACCTCTAACGAATCAGTTCAATCCTAACTCAAGTTGCTAGCTGTCACCAGCTACCATTGGCTTCCTGCTCTTCAGCAGCCTGTAGGAAATCAGTTTGTAATTCTCCATTGGGTTCCCTTTTGCTCAGATTTCTCCACTGAGTCTTTAGCCTCTTCCTTGGCCAGGTCCAGATTTTCAAGGCCACAAGTCATGCCTCATTTCAGAGCTTGCTGCCTCCCTGCTCACTGTTGAGATGGAGGGATCTCAGAGACCGCAAAGAGGAAAGCCAAAACTGCTCAGAACAAACCACTTCTAGAGGAGCCGGAGGCACTAATGAGCACAGCTAAGAACTGATGTAATTACTCACGACCCTGACAACTTTCAAGATCTTTTACAAAGATCTTTCTGTCAGAGGCCTCCTAGTTCCTTACCTGTGGTGAGAAACAAACACCAAAGTCCCAAAAATACACTTAAAAATTGCAAGTCCTAGAAGAGCCTCTTTAAGGCAAAAGCAAAGTCTTTCTAGGTGAAGCAGAAGCATGGAAGCTATTGTGAAATGAAATGGAAATGGAAATTATATGGGAGGTATTTAAGTATGTGGTTCTAGCAATTACAGAAATAGTTAAATGTTGACAGAAATCGATTGGGGATCCAGCACTTAAAATCTCAGTGGGAGAAAGACTGGGAATTAAACATATAAATCAATATAGTCTCAACAGAAAGAGAGACTGGTAAGAAAATAAATACAGTTCTTGTCCAAACTGTTTATTTTCTATAGATAGACAGTGATAATCTCTAGTGCTATCAATTAAAACCCTCATTGTCACAAGCAATGTTTTATGGAAATGCAGTATTAGGCACAGTTAGAAAAATTAATGGAAGCTGAAATTAAATTTTTGCTTCCAACTTAATAACACATATGTGTGCCATCACTTCCTAAAGCTGAGTCTACAGGTCTTAGGACTATGCTAAAACTGCATTTATACATACTAAACTACAGATAAGTTACTCTCTTGCCCCAAAGCACTCCTTTCTTAGAAGAAAGTACAGCACTGAAGAAGCAAATATGCCATGTATTATAAATATTTGTAGCGATACACACAGTGTAGTCACACCAACAGAGCTACAGAGGCCTAACAAACACAGGTATTTAGAAAGTCCCTATAAAACCACTGCTGTGCTCTAGGACTTCCCAGGGTTTTAGCAATTCTTTCTCCACCTGCTCATTTGAAGAATGAACGAGGACTCAAGAAATAGACAAAGCAGCTAAACCAATTGCTTAGATTGATTATATACAAGGATTCAACAGTTTACTAAACTCAGGTCAGGAGGTATCAAGACTCAAAAACTCTCCAGATACATATAATAGAATATATTTTATTATGAATTTAATTAAAAACTACAGATTGTCATTTCAAAAAAAAAATATATATACACCTCTTAATAGCCTTTCAGAAAAACAGAGTTCAAAATTAAACAAAAAAATGTAATCAATGATCTGAAAAAAGCTTTTCTGTCTTTTCCTCTCAATAAATTTAAGTCTCAAGTATGACTTTCCTGGCACCTGTTTTCTATTTTACAACTTCAGCATGATTTCGGTAAAGGTGACAAAGCTGGTATTTAGTTCTTTCTGCCATCAGAAGCTGCATTACAGACACAACTGCACTTGTATGCTTTGCTATGCAACACAGAAAAGGGATGAATGACTTGAGCAACAGTAAAATATACCAGACTGACATCCACACAGACTGAAGCCCTCTTCTCCATACAGAAGAGGCACGGTGCTCAACAATGACACAGGCTTTTCCCCAGACCATGTCTCCACATACACTGCAGCTGCACTCTGGGAGGAGAACAGGAGCAGTAGTTTCTCGGTAACCAGGAATTACACTGCTGATAGTGACTATTCAGTTCCGCCTTTGTAATCTCCGAACACAAATAGGACACATCAACAAGTGGGAGGGCAGGCAGGAAGAGAATGAGAGAAAGGAAATGCAGCTGCAAACAGGGGGTAAACTGCAGCGGGGGTCCCACGGTGATGCACAATAATCTGCTGTCCAATGGCATTGGGGAATTTAGAAACCGGAAACTGGAGGCACTCCCTGGCACAAAGCTGCATGAAAGGAGTGAGGGAAGTGCCAGAGCTGTACAAAAAATAAAGCATGAAATTCTCCAGACAAGCTATTTTTTCTTTAACTTTCTTTGATAACTTGCAGAGAAAGCCTCTAAAATTAAAAAAATACTTGCTAGACTGTCCCTGGCATGATATATTCCACCAGCACTACTTAATCAAGTATATTGTTCTTTGTCACTCTATGACTTGCTTTGCCCTTTCTCTCTTTTAGATTAATTTTTTTTTAATTCTGCCCCTTATTTCTGATGTTTGTGGTCACAAAATATATTGAGAGTGACAGACAGTAAACATTACTGGAGGCTGTTGCACTTGGACTGTGACTTGGACTGTGATGTGGATGATCATCCAGAGGCGGGTATATGAGCTCAGAGTTAGAAGGTTATTCCAATGCCCATCCCTCCAAAGATCCAACACTTTTGAAAAACAACCTCTAAAATCAAGATCTAACACCAGGAGAATTTCACAGTAATTCCTATTTCTATTTCAGCCACAGTAATGAAACTCATTTCAGAGAACAAAAGTCATTAAACAGAGGATGTTGTCAAATGTGACAGAAGATGCTGAGGATATAAAAGCACAGGAGAAAACATCCCATTCCCTAACATCCCAAGTACTGGTGAGAGACATGCAGAAACAGACAGACAGAGCCAGTCTAGAAAAGCACAAAGAGATTTGATCACTAATCAGAGACAGAAACCCATTTGAAAGTCACAACTGTCTCTGCAGGCTCTGAAAGACAGAATTAAATTGGTTTAGTACTATATTCAAAAATGAATTTAATTAGCTGACATTAAGCAGGATAAGTTTGTGGTACCATGTTGCTCTGACAAGCTGTCTCCAGAAGGGTAAGTGGAAGGTAAAATCTTATTTTTCAGGATGAGATTACGGCCATGCACTGAGACAGAAGGTAATGGCATGTCTGCTGAGGGCAGCTGAAACTTGGTGCTGGACATTTCATCTCACACTATAAAAGGATGGTATGTCATAGACAAGCCAGAAGTGCGAGTTTCAGATTCTGCACATTTATTCATATGGCTGTGCAGCTTCATCTCCTTCTGCTGTTGCCATTTACACGAAGATAAGAGCCTTGGTGTATGACCTCTGCCAGGACCTTTTTCTCCAGTTTCTCTCAGTCAGAGCTGCCCCCTGGAAGGGCTACGATAACCTAGTTGCAATTTATTTATTTTTGTTTATAAGAGAGCATGTTGGTCACTGGTTGGAAGAACAAGGTCTGTGCAGGAGGCAGTTTCTGTGCTAACTGGGCAGGCTGACACATCTGTCGGCTGCTGCACATCCGTTGTGTGTTTTATGGGGTCACCCACAGCACCCCGGCTCTGCTCTACCGAGACTTCTCTACGTGGACTACAACCTGCACATCACAGTGCAGCCTGCAAGCAGAGCAGCAGTGTTGGACAGCGGATAACAGTAAACACAAACTATGGCAAAAAATCTACCAGCAGACAGTGACAAATGAAGAATCAATGGTAAAATGCATACTAAATCCAAATTGTTTCCCCAAGGAACACTTGGAGGAAATGGAATAACACATTTCAAAGGAAAAGTCCCATGCATACGGGACGTAACAAGCCTTGCCTTCTCACGCCTCCTTGTATTGATAAATTTAGTTCTGGAGAAAGGCATCTCACTGTCAGTGCTAGAAATTCTGCTTATTTTCAAAGCAGGCACATGCATCCCAGCGTGTGACCACAAACACTATGGCTCACATCATTTATACAAATATCTCAGCTCTGTCACACCAGAACCAAGCCAGATTTACCAGGCAAGACAGAGAAGCTTCGTCCATCCCACTAGCAAGTCATTAAGAAGGTGTTCTTCCATCACCTGACAAAACTGCACAGCAATAGATTTTAATATAGGCTGGCACTGCCCTTCTTCCTCCCCGCGACTCCTCTCACCAGGACCGTATTTAGGCTGTGTGACCTTGTGTGGCAGCTCACAGATTTTAAGTGCAAGCACAACACACCACATGCCCTTCTCTGGCACCACATTAATCACCCTACTTTAATGACTTCTACTGATAAACCACCCTGAGCACCCAGCCATCCTCCCCAGCGGCTGCACCTACAGCAATAAATTAAACATGCCCTTTCCCATACCTTGTCACTGTGTCATCCACCAGTAGAGACAAGGCCACTAAGAATCTCAGCTGGCAGTCAGGGGTGAAAGCCCCAGTTTTACTAGTCAAGAGACCCCAGTTTTACTGGCCATTCAAGAAGTGACCCTGAATGTCTCTGTATTTTTTTCATACAGAAGAATCCTATTTCTTTTCAGCTACAATGAGAACCACAGATAGAAGATACCACTTATTACTGGGAAGTATCTACACCACCTCCTACTCTACATAACTACAGATCAGAACTAGCTTCAACTAAACAAACACAGCTACGGAGAACATATGATTTTGTAGTATTATTTCTTAATTATTTCATTCTCTTCCAGGAAACTCAAGTCCACAGCTGAGCACGAATAAAGACACAAGATCTTTATGATAAGAAAAGCAAAACAATGGCCTGACATGACCTAATGAAAGCACAGGATACTACTCCCCAAGGGTAGAAATCTCCTTATTCCAAAACTTCCTTTCGAGTGTTTTGAATATGTTACTAAACAAAGAAACAAGACATTCACTTTTGCAAGGCAGTAACATTTTTTATAATAGTGGCATCTGACATTATTCCATAAATCATCCACAAAATCAATGTGCTTTATGTCAGACGGGACCTTTAAACTTAAGAATAAAACAAGTTTAGGTCTGAATCGCAATGCAAAGATACATGTAATAAACTAAGTATGTCAAAAGCTTCAGTGGAAAAAGGGTCGCTGAAGGTTTAACACGGAGCTAAAGGCACACAGATTGACCTCTGTAATGCTAAGTGATGTATGGTGCTGGGAGTGCTACCAAGTCATAGGACTTGAGACACAGACTGAGCTCTTAGCTGCCAGTGATTTCTTATCTGACCATGGAGGGCATCTCACAGTCTGTCTCCATCTTTGATCCCTGTGATAACATTTCTTTCCTCTCCTCATCTGTCAGATATTTACATTGTAAATTCAGTGAGTTTGAGGATGTAAAAACAGGGAAGCCTGTATCTTCATAGAAGCCTTTAGGTATTACCACACGGAAAATAATAGTCGTAGTAATAGAAAAATCACTTACATCACACAATTCTAACATTTTACCATTTTCACATAGCTTCCTATCCAGAAAGTATTCTCAAAGGGATTAATTCTGCCTGCCTCCCAAGATCGCTTTTGTAACCTTGTTTCCTACATTAAAAAAAACCTGCAATCACAAACTGAGTGTAATGTCACGCCTGTGTGTGTCCGTCTTCTAATAATTTCTCTAAAGACATTCAGCAAAGAAATAGCAGTCTCAAAATTACTCAGTTGCTAGAAGTTCCTTCCCATTCCAACTTATGCTTAGACAAGGGAGAGATGGTCAGCGTTCATGTTAAGGGAAAAATCTTCCATGTTGAGTCAAAGAGAGCGCAGAATTTGCAGATAAAACAAACGTACTGATATGCAAAATGGTGTCAAAACCTGAAGTTCACAGCTACAGGTACACCCATATGCCTAAATAAAAGCGGGAAAGGAAGCAAGTGTGCACTGGAGAACACTGCTCCATAACTCGCCCTAAGCATGTTTTTGGACTACACCAACCGCCTCTTCACAAGACAAGCCTCCTTCCTGAGCAGCAAGGACGGCACCTAGGCATTGCGACCTGGCTGTCAGCTCAAGGGCCAGACCTTTGCCTCGTTCTACACAGCAGCTCAAACACAGCCAGGGCCTGCCTTCAAAAGACAGGCACTAACAGGAAGCTGAGGTTTATGATTTCTGCTGCATACTGAAAAATCGGAGGCATTTTCTTAGTGCATCTGGCAAGTGCAGTACTGAAGGAGCAGAAACCAGAGGTGTGGGAAGGTTCTCTAATGCGCACACACAGAGCATTGCCTCACAGCCGTGCCTCGACAACCTCCTGTCCGGCCACAGAGGCCCATGGCCCAGCTACCCAACCATCGTGAAAGGAGAGCTTGTGTCTGTGGTCTGTATCTCTCTGGGAAAAACCTACAAAGCTCCCATCACCTGAGGGTCTCCCATGGAGTTTTCTTGGGAGGACACAGTTCAGCATTTGAAAAATCCTGAAGCCCTCAGTGAGAAGATACTGCTTTAAAAATGGTGAGTGAAAAGCTTGGGAGCTGTTGCAGAAGAAAATACACATACACACACCCCTGAGTACCCACTACAGTTGCAAACTTCCAAACCCGAAAGAATGTAATATTGTCTCTCTTGTTCTGTCACAATTGGCTGTTTCAGCAAAATGTAACAACAAAACGAAAATAAACACCACTCATGAACTTCATCGCTGTCCTCTCGAAAAGCAGTGTCTGCCAATAATTACACTCATGCTACTGCCACTGCAACACAGGAAAGCTGGATCAGCAGCAGGTGAATTATAAAATTATAACCAGCAGCACTGAAATTATAATCTTAGCTTGCTTAAAAAAAAAAAAAATTAAAAGGCTATATTTTGTTATATATATTTGTGTAACGAATTTTATCAAAACACATCTAGATATTAATGATACTTCAAATATACTGTGTAATGAAAAATATAATGAAACAACTTTTGAAGTAATTTATTACTCATTTCCATACTTGATGAGAAAACAAATATTATACTGATTTATTTATTTTATGGTATCAAAAGCATCATATTTTGAAAGCGGTCATTTCTTTCCACTACCAGTTTGTAGCATTCTGCTTCTATCTCTGCAGTTTAGGTAACTCAGAGTTTCATCTGCTGGTGTGAGGGAAAAGATTTCAGTAGCTACAAGTAAATGCAACTACAAGAAATGACTTGTAGTTGAAAGACAGATGACAGCAGGATGGAACACATAACCAGAATATTTTAGAAGTCTAAAATTTTTCTTCCTATTGATATAATATGGACAACAGATGGGTTTTTAAATGCAGCTCTCGATACAACTTTGCATGTGAGAAGGAAAATAATTTGGAGTTCACGGGAACAGGAGCAGATTGTTCTGTGAATCCAGTTGGTGTCATTCTACACCCTTAAATTCTCCTGCAAAATACTGTAAGCAGAACAGCAGGAGTCCCAAAATTCCCCACGCTGGCTCCAGCTCAATATGCCATTTCTATTCACAAAGTATATAACCATATACTTAACTTCAGGAGAAGGTGTAGGACCCAGTGATTTCACTATGACTTAGGAATCTGCCTGAAATTAAAGTTTCTCTTAGGGGCTTTGCTAATCAAGCACCAGATCCATCTGGCAGATATTTCTGCATTTCTCTCATGCCTTGGCTGTTGACCGCACCTTAGTTAGGCTATTTTTCCTCTTAAGTAAAGGAGATCAAACTGGACTCCAAAGCCACATGTAGCCTGACTTTTGTGATGACTTCTGTGTTTAATACCATGAATACCATGAGCAGAGGTGCCCATAGTAAATGGCACGCCTATCAGTCACTCTGAGAATGGTCACTTAAAAACAGACACAAACAAACAAACAAAAAAAATTAAAGTTCAAACCCTGCAGTCAGTTTTAGCACAAAACCCCTACTGGCTCCCCAAGGATCAATGGCAGAATACAGCACCTGTCTACAGGACATCTCTGTTAGATAAGGAAGTGGAACTGGCATAAAGAGTACACTGCACAACAGTGATATTGCTGTGCCTCACTCATATTTATGAATATAACTCACATGAAAAACACTGTAAAGTGGTGTGACTCTTGCCCCAAACTCATGAACTGTGTAGCAGAACCAGGAATTGAAGCTGTGGGTACTGATTCCCCACCCAGCCTGCTAGTCACTAGACCGTACTTCCTTAGGTAGAGAATTACAGCAAATACATCAAGTCAGCTGTGTACTGCTGAGCTTGTGTGATCACACATCACAGACAGTAAAACATGCCACCATAAACTTAGTCTACTCCATGCATATGACGTCATTTCTAGTTTTGATGCAAAGCATTCAAATTCCAAGTGCAAACACATGCATTTAAAGCCGTTTTTCAGATGGAATAAAATATGCGATGAAGCAGTGACTGTTGTTCTAGTTTTCAGAGTACCTTTGCAAAATGGTTATAAAAATTACTGTTATCATTTTGAATCTATAAGAATGACACATCAGCAGAAACAAAATATTTTCTTTCTCACTAATGCAACCAGGCACCTTACTGCATGCAGTATGCCAGGAAAGCAGACTCGCTGCAGGAGGAATTGAACCAGCACAAGCACAACAGAAAGGATTTTAATCTACAAGCATTGCACTGTGGAAAGCAACTGCACAAGAAAGCATGCTCCATGCAGATAAACCAACTCTTTCATGATGCACTCAAAAGAACAACCTCATTCACAAAGTAAACCTTGCTACAAACATCTCTGAAGTTTGGGAAGGTTCAAAACCACGGCCTGCCAAGGTAAAGAAAGACAGCACACATATTTCTGCAGGGTGAAACCTGTTCTCTGCAATAGAGAAGGGTGTTGTATTAGTGCTTCCGAAGAAACATGCACCATGGCAACACCACTATGGTGTTGAACTTGCCATGGTGGGACTGCTGGTGCAATTAGCACAATCCCATGGCCAGCCTTGTCTACAACTGAACAAAAGCTTTTGCTTCTCATCCCCACAAACAGTGGAACCGTCATGACTCATGATCTGCCTCTCCCAAAGCAGTGACAGGTTCACATGGGACTGGCTGAGGGGCAGCAGGACTGCAACAAGCACCATCACAGGAACCAGGCAAACGCTCTGAAATCCATTCCTGTGACAAGGAGCTAAGACCACACACCCACTCACGTTAGGCATTTTACAAATTTCAGTATTACCTAGGGTCCAATTTTACACACACAGCAGCTCTGAGGAGGTTGTGTTGCAGCAACACAATGTGGAAAAAGGGTGGCCTTTGCATGGCTCCAGACACCCTACCCAGTGTACAACCAGAGTTAAGAGAAAATAAGCCTGAAATAATGACAAGATTTGTTTAAAGCTCTCCCATCTTAATCTATTTTTTATTTGTATCAGTCTACTGTAAATTTGTTTGAGTTTTTTTTAAATGCTTCAATCTGCTAAGAAAAGTCTTCTTGCAGATGGACTGGTAATGAAATACAAATAGTATGCTTAATACAAAAAATGTAATGCACAGCATATTTCTTTCCTTTACTTACTTTGTCTTAATTTGCACCTGGTCATTTTCATGCTGAGCATCTCATTTGGTTAAATAATTAGTGTAAATTAAATTCCACCCTTTTTTAACAGGCAAAAATGGTGAAACTGAGTAATTGTTTCAAGTTTTGCCACAATATGGGAACAACTTGATAACCTGACAACACTTAAGTGTTTCAATGAATAAGATACATAAAGCAAGAAAAATGAAACTTTGTACAGCAGCTTGCAGGGCAGGAAATCCCTCTGTGCAGAACCTTATGACCTGGAGTAGTAACCTCTGAAGATCTATTCAAAGACCTCAGGATGTGAGAGTTTACTCCTAAGCAAGCTGCTGCCTGCTCATGCACGGAGATACACCCCCTCCTTGTTCATGCATCAGTGCCACTTGTGGCGATTAACTTTCTTCCATCCAGCATCCACATGCTTACCCTACTCTGCCCACTCACAGATTTCAACAGAAATTGCACCAGAATCGAGGCCAGCCCAAACCTCCCACAGCACACGGTGAACAATCCTTGCCCCCCATGAGCACTGATCCATGGGCTATGCTCATCTGCTGTGGTACCATCCTGTGCCTGCACAGCCCAGCTCATCCGCCAGCCCACCCCTGGCTGCCCCCCAGCAAAAGCCAGCAGGCACAGGCTCTCACCTGACAAGATAAGGCAGCAGGAAGCCACAACAACCTCCTCTGCAGCCATGCTCATCTCATCGACTCTACCAAAACATGGGGTGGAAACTCCCAGGGGTCCCATGATGCTCCATCTGACTGACCCTCCTGCCTTTACAAGTCCTGGTTCTTAACAAAGCCACAAGGACTTCTCATCCAAAAGAGTACGGGAAACTCAAGTACACTCAAGTAAAGGACACTCGAACCCTCCCAAGTAACCACAACAGAAAAGTGCATCAACAAAAATTTCAACAATTTCTTATGATGTCCCTGCATAATGTTCATCTGCATCAAGTAAATCATGGGGCTGCAAAAAGGACATAACTATTGGTCACACAAAACCCACTACAGAGTCAGAAGTAAGAACTATTGGAGTTAATAGAAACAGAAAGCATTTGATCAACTCTAATTTTGGTTTCATCATGCAGGTTCAGGAAAACATCTTTCTCCACCTACAAGGTCTTGGTGTCCTCATGTGCCACTATTTAGATTCCCAGCTGCAAGCTTCTGCTGCTGTAACAGTAACATGACTATACAAAACTAAGGCAATTCAGTACAATAAACAAAAATTCTCCAGAAGACTGAAATTTATTTTAAGATTTCATAAGAAAGCAAGTTTCTTCAGAAGGATGTTGCACTGACGGTCCAAGAGAAATCCTGTATTTGTTTGGAAAGTAAGGACATATCAAGAGCCACAGGGTCCACTTCCTTATAGCGCCTTTTCGACATCCCTTGGCCGTGACCTGAATGGCCTCCTGTGTGAGAAAATACTTGTTTCCGTCTGCGCTTGTTCATCCCCTCATCTCTCTGCTGAGGTTATCAGCACCGGTTCTGGCTACAGCAGCGGCTTACAGAGGCAATTGCTTGTCAGTGTAACATCTCAGCTGTCACCTGCACCAAGGCGCCATCAGCCACTGTGTTCATATGCACACATGGCAGTGGAGAAGACCATTAATATCAGCACTCATTTTTGACCATCTGTTGTTAATAACAAAGTTAAAAAATACAGGAGTTTATAACCATATGCTACAGTTTACAGCTGTTTGTTTTATAGATAAGACAAAAGAAAAATACGGAATTATTTGGTCAAAATGAGAGCGAGCAGGACAGTCTGAAGGAGAATTCGGGAACACTAAACCATTCCTTTCCAAAATAGTCATTATTCCTACTCCTTACCGGGAGAACTGTTGTTTTTGCATCTTTATTTCCTGACATTATTATTTAATACCTGTACGCATGCCTCTAAAGCAAAAAGTCAGCCCAGGCTTAACAACTCAGCCTGACTGTGAAGATCAAGCCTAAGTAACAGCAGAGAAAATTGTCAAGGAAATACTATTAAAGGAAAAAGTAACTTAAAATCAATTGCTTTTATTCTAATGCATTCATATAACCACTTGCCTCCCCTTTCCATAACTGGCTGTAAAATCTCTGGAGACAGAGGACTGTTGTGTTGCACACATGGCTAATGGTACTACAAGGGCGTATTAAAAAAAGGAAGGAAAAAGATTTATATAACATTTTATGGGGGCAATCACAGTTCATCAAGTCATTTTCTATTACATGTGAAATCAGGCCCATTTAAGGGAATTTCCCCATTTATTATCCCAGAGGAAAAAGAAGGCAGGCAGTTGGGGTGGGGGAATTTGGCATGCATGTATACAAAACCCCCCAAGAACTGCTCATGCCTGAGCAAATTCACTCTTCTGTCTGTTAAACATTCCCATCCCAAGACTTTGTTTCAAGACACATCCTCCTAATGAATGGCTGGACCTTGTCTGTACAGCTGGGAGTACCAACACACAGCATTTCATCACAAAACCCGGTCATATCCTATTCTGCAAAAGATTGAGTGCCGTTATTTCTTTGCCTATCTTGCCTTTTGCTGCTCGCAAGCATCTCGCCAGGCATGATTCATGTTACATAACTCCAGCTTGTTAAAAACAACAGTTATGTAGCTAGGTAGTACGAAAGATTAATGAGGTAAAGCCAGAAGTTGCTTATTACAGAACCCAGACAAAAGCTGCTCCTTAAATAATATGCCTATGCAACATTAAACAAATGAATAAGCCACTGCACCAGCACTGTTTACATTCAAAGTTAATTAAATCTTTCAAATTCAGGATACCGTACTCTAGACTCCTCAGTGTCTCTTCTCACGCCACAATATTCAAACTCCCTAGTGCATGTGTTTTATTTTTTTAAAAGTGACCCGCTCCCCCTGCAATCATTAGAGAATAACAGTTGAATATTGAATCAGTCAATTTCACTCACAAAAATGCTGTATTGCTTTAATGTTCTGGATGACTGTGCTGAGATAAAATCCTCCTCCCTGAGTCAGCCGCAAAATGCTTGTGTTTTGCAAATAACCATTTTTACTCATATCCCTGTTTTGGTTATGAAGTGTAAAAGCAGCAGCCAGAGAGGGTTAAACAGGCTTCCTGTCAAAGCAAGAAGCCAGCCTCTGTATTGCAGTAAGGCAAAGAAATCTGCTCAGGCTCTGTATATTCAGCATTATTCAGCACTATTGGGACCATATTCCAGGATCCCTCAATGCCCACCTGACAGTGTGTCCTCTACATTAAGGTAGTGATATAGTCTTCCCAAGGCAAATCATCACCTGACCATCCTGGTCTTTGCAGCTCAGCTGTGTCCAGTGACATGCTCCGTGGAGCAAGCCATTGCCACATAACTGTATTCTCTTCTCAGTCGCTTCTCCAGGAGGTAAAAAAAAAGAACAAAAAAGAAAATTACAAAGCTCATATTTCTGGCATCACCACTACAGCAGAGCAATAGGGAGGCGACTGGCTGCCCCGGGGAGGAGGCAGCAGCAGTGGGGGCCTGTGCAAGCACCAGCTGGCTGCCAAGCCCAGACCTGAAACTAGGTCTCAGCCCACTCAACTGCAGGGGAAGAGAGGGGGGGGG
>VZRQ01010817.1:1309346-1325953 GCA_013397975.1 Machaerirhynchus nigripectus
GCAGCACTTTCTCAGAGCAGGAAGAAGGGGAGGCCACGAGCGTTTCCTGTTGTGCAGCTGAAACAAGCAAAGACGTCATTACACTTACGCTCCCTCAGGGTGTCAGCAGATTGAGGGCCAAAGTTCAGTCATTTCCAATGCACTGCAAGGAGGGAGGTTTTGGAGGAGAAACCAGCAGTGGCTTTATTGCTAACAGTGTTCTCTGCGCTTGCATAGCAAAACAGCTAAGCAGCGTGTTACCAGGCTCAGCTGCAAAGGATCGTATGTGACTAGAAACAATATTTGCTCAGGAGCCGTGCTGCTCGTTTTTCTTGTACAGCTTGTGTAAGAATATTACTGCAATACAGAAGTAGAATAAAATATTTCTACAATATCAAAATGCAGTAAGCTTTTTCTGCAGCCCATACTCCTGTAAGCATCCGGAAATCGAGCCTCACATTGCTTTGGATTCCATGAAGTAAAACATGTTTTGTAAATGCATCAGAGGCACAACTAGTGGGTAGAACTCCAGGATTCCCTTGTCAGATACGGCTGACAACCTGGCAGAGTGAATACAGATGCTTTTTTTCAAATTTGCCTCTGTCTTTCTGAAGCAGGTAAGGCCCCAGCTTAAGGACAAGGGTGAGGATGCAGGAGTTGGGTAGTGGCATGTGGATGTCCAGCATTTGGTAACTGATTGTCACCTAGGCTGTCCATCTAAACAAATGTAAGAAAATCGGTATAGCTGGCAACACAGGGGGAATCTGGACTGCAGTCCTACCCACCATTACTACCTTCTTAAGTCAAACATTAGAAAGACTTTTTAAATGGAAAGCATTGTCAAGAATCCAAATGAGACTATTTGGGAGCTTTCAGAGTCTCCACCCACCACCAGAAGCTTTAAAGGGCACTCTGAACAACCACCTGTAGGAAATGCTTTGGTTATAGCTGATCCTCTCCTGGGGTGGAGGGATGCACAGGCTTACAGTACACTGGCACTCATGAGACACCCTCTAGACCCATTTTTGATAATATCTGAACAACATGCTAAAACACAGTGATAAATAACAGTCACTCCACGATAAGCATGTCCCAGCATACACCGAACATGACAGGTTGGGTAGCAGTGCTCCACTTGATAGAAGATATTTTTCAAATAAAGGTTCTTAACAAACCTCAGTGGAAAAGCTTACAAGGTGTTTGGAAAATGCTCTTCTGAACTCTCTTCTCAAACTACCATCACTAGCTGAAGAGAGTATTTTTGCCTTACTTCTGCAATAACCACCCTGTGGTCACACTGGGAACTGAAGCCAGTCTTTCAGCCCTAGTAATTCAGCATAATAGAGCTGAAACTAGGGAATCGCCCGACTGTATCTTGGATATATTGTATCTTTCATGGAACAGAAGCAATGTCACTAGCTAACCAAAACTTGCTTGTTTTACTAAAAGAAGGTCGAATATAGTATTTTAATTATTTATAAACTAAACATTTTGGATATACTTTCAAAAACATTATTCTACAAGGATACGAGCTGGTTTGGTTATTTTCTACTCTTTCACTTAGAGGTAAATTTTTCAAATATTACTTATCTCTAGGATTCACTGCCCAGGTAGCATGACAAAACCTCTATTGCTTCTTGTTCTGACACTAGCTTGAAGACTTAATCCTGCAGGTTGTCAACTTGGCACTAATAATCAAGACTCTTTTCAATATAAAAAAATGAGCAATTAGTCTTTGGTGCTGACAATGATTTGCAGTACACAGGCATTAACTGCAGCAAAGACAGTTTGGATTGGCTCAATCAGAGTGAAGTGATCAGAATCTGGCCCTTAAAACTGTGGTTGCTGGAACAGAATCCAGCCCATATTATACAAAGCAATGGGTGCAAGTAGTGACATGTTCCTGAGAGAAGGAAAAAGGGGGTGAAACCTTCGAAAGTACTGTAAGAAAGCTTCCACTGTGCACAGCATCCTGAACAACACATAAAAGAGCCACTCGACTTTCTGAAATCTGACCACTTGGTACTGCACTCACTCAGAATAAACTTGGCCCACTATTTTTAGACACATACCCAAGAATGAAGGAAATGCACCAACAATTTGTAATTCTGACCATACTGAGACAACTGGCGCATGGCACAGCAGCAGCACAGGGCCAGGCTGCGTAACCACCAGGCACCGCCGTGCCGTATCACAACAGGCATTTTCCACACATCTATGGCTGCCTGTGGCAACACGGCATCTGCTAAAGAACACAGAATATAACAAGGAACAACAGTGGACTCACACACCCATCCATGTCCTGAGAGTTAATTTTCATTAGTTGACAAATAGTATTAAGCCATCTCTGCCATGGTTTGAGGTGAGAAAGTGCAATATGCTCTCTGCAATATCCAAATACAACCCTAATATTTTTAAAAGAGCTGTATCTGTTGTGCTGGGTTTTATTCATTAAACATTTGAAACTTAAAGCAAAGAGACAGAAGCAAACTGTGACCTGATCTCACTGACAGTGCCCTTGCTATGCTGATGAAAACATGTGCTTTTCCACTTCAAAACAGAAATTGGTTGTGGTAGGTACAAATGCTTATGGTAAACAACTCTTAAAGTTGGCTACTTACAAAATATCTAACACCTTTACTGACCTCCACAAACTCAGTTACACTTTTGCCCTTTGCAACCCATCCATGCAATACTTTTAACAAAGCCACTACAGTGTATCACTTGGGAATTCAAATGATGTTCAAGGTTTTTATAATTCTTTCACTTCCATTTGAAGAGAAGTGCAAGCAGAAAAGCGATTATCTTGAATTTTTTTGTTGTTGAATTGTCACATCACTAAGGGAATTCTCTCAAATGATCCTATAAGCAGATAATTAAAATATCCTGCACCCCAGGCAAACAAAGATGACAAAATCCAAGCTGCCAAAACACCTGATAGCAGGTCATTATTTATCTTTAAAATACGTGTGGCAAAAAACAGAAGGCGGGGGGGGGAACGACAACTCATTTTTCAATATGAACTTGGTGTTCAGCCTAAATTCAGCAGTACACAGAATCCAGGAGGAGAGTCTGCCCATTGCTGAAGGGCACGATCCAACCACCAGCACAGCGGCAGCAATTAGAAATTCCCGAAGTATTCCCCATCATTCTGTCTTCTCATTTACCGCACTCAGCTGCCCCATGCCATGCTCTTCTGCCCCAGGAGGACACTGCCACCAGCACTGGTCTCTCATGCCAGGTACCTGAGGGAGTCCTCAGGCATGGGGACGAGCAGCCTTCCGGTCCTCAGGCATGGGGACGAGCAGCCTTCCATTCAGAAGCTACTGGGAAAATTCCACATTGCCAAGAGGAACGTTCTGATTATACGGTAAGGATTTGGTTTAGGATGAAAACGTTAAACTTGAAATGGGATGATCCCATGTGGTGGTGATGTGTTTGAGTGTCCGTAGAGACGTAGTGGGGGAGTGTATACGTGTCTGTGGTGTGTCTATACATATTTACATACATACACTTGTGCATGCGTGAGTGTATAGATACAAAATAATATATAGACATCTGTATGTATAATATATATATTCACATTAGAAGTTAATATACAAAAGCGATTTGGCTAAGTGGTACCAAAACTCTATGATTGTAACTATCTTTTATAAGTAATGGCTTATGGAGATTCTTTGGGGAAAACACGTTAAATCTTGGAAGCTAAGCGAGGGAAAAGGCAAGCCCTTATTTTGTGGCTTCCTCAAGTATTTATATTTTATTTCAAATGTCTAATCAAGACAAAGCAGATCTGAAAGCCGAGTTTAAGAACCTGAAGTTTTCAACAATAGGTAACCTGATTTCCAGAAACCAAAAGCAATTGCTAAAATTCTTATTAAACTGCTTTCATGGAAACCAGGAGAAAGCACTTTAAAAATGTTAAAAATATTAAATCAACTTGACTGCTTCTGTACTTCATGAATTCAACAAGATCCCAGGCAACAATAATATTTAGAATAAATATTTTTCTTATGGGAATAGCATTTTCACTCAAATTGACCAGATGATATAAATTAAAAAAACAAAGATTAGATACAGAAAACACATCTACTGGGTTAAAAACTAAACCATACTTCAGTGAGTACAGAGCTTTTTTAAGAAGATATTGACTTTTTCTTTAAAAGATCTTCTTACTTTTAAGGGAAAAATGCTTTTATCCCCTTGCAGTATTTTCAACTAATTTCAATCCAAATGATGAAAATTCTATTCTGTTCACTAAAACTTCAGAGAGCACACCCTACTAAGTGTAAAATACTGCACTCATACACAAATATAAAGTTGAACATATCCAAGGCAAATCCAGTACTGATTCCAAGTTCTGCACTTGCCCTATATGCACACCTTAAAAAAAAAGAGAGGAAGATGAAGAGCGACATAAATAAATACAAACCAGTGATACAAAAATACAGTAACTTTCTACGCAATATACCATCTGTTCCTCCAGAAAAGCATGCTGCATCAAGCCACAGGGGCTACAGCTATGAAAAGCCCTTGTAGAAGAGCCAAGTTCTGTAATGAGCAGTTTCAGAAGCTGCGGAAAACTGTACCAGCCACCACAGTAAGGAGGCAGCCTGTGACACGCTCAGTGGGAATCACCATCCCCCCATGCTGTGGGCTGGGGTTACCCGAGCTGCCACAACGTCCTCAGAGAGCTCCCCAAATCTTGCAAACCCAGGGTCAGAGGTTTACAGTGTACCAGGAAAGCTGGGCCGCGCTGCAGAGCAAGCGCTAGTTGTTTGAGGATGTGGTGTTTTGCCATGGCTTTTTACGGGAAAGTTTTGTCTCCAGAGTTACAGACACAGTAAACTGGATTTCCCCAACTAGTCCACAGGCCACACCTCCACTGCTGCTGCTCCCTACTCTTGTACTGTGGATCTAGGATCGGCAGACAGAAATAGTTTCCAGAACATGGGAATAGGCACCCTAGTACGCCTGCTGCCCCTGAGGCACATGAAAAGTAGGAGCTGCTGTTGCATGCCAGATGCTTGCTCACTGTTTTGTGCCTTACAGCAAATGAAGTGAGCGTCTTCCAGCCACTTGGGCAAAGAGGCAGGCAGGAGAGACCCAGATCAAAGAAGTACTAAGGGGTGCTCTGTTATGGTTAAGAAGGCCAAGGAAGGTGTGCAGCCCTCTCCTTCCAGCTGGCAAAGTCTCAGGTACTCAGGATTATGTAGTAAGAATTTCCTTCTGCCACTTCTATTGTTATTCATTACGTGTGTGTTAAAAAAGGTATCCGGCCTTTCCAGACTTTGGTTGCATTATCACACCAAACACAGGCTTTAGGGCAAGGTCTGAGTTTTGTAAACCATGCTTGTAAAGTATTTGCTTTTGTTCCCCGTCACCATCCACAGAACAAACGACGGAATCACAGAACCCTGGGCAATTAGGAGACCATACCTGGACTGGAGGAAATTCATGAGCCAACACATTATCACAGCTCTCATTAATAAAATAATAAACTGTGCAATTACAGTGGGTTGTACACATACCTTAGGGTATGCAATAAGGCACAAATTTAGAAATGGAATATTTCCAACAACCAACAACAACTTAAATAGGCAAGGATCCTTATCAAACAATTAGGTTACTCAAGAACTACTCCAATAACTGGCCCTTTTTGCCCAGGGTTACGCATTCTAGAGTCATGTCATAAGCTTTCGTTGAACTAGGCTTTTTCCTCTTCATTTTTAATTTTGTTTGTACTGTTTAAAAAAAAAAAAAGCTCATCTCCCCTCTAATCCACCCATCACATGAGGTGCAAGATTTTTTTTTTAAATTACATCCAAAAATGGGGAAGTACAAAGACAAACTCCATTATCAGGGACAACCTAATGCAGTTTGGTGCTACTGGGCTACAGATGGAGAAGTAGATACATAGGACAGGTAGATTACACCAGAACGAAACATCACACTAGAACCATGCACACCTTTTGTATATATAGTTTCACCTTTCTTTTTATGCTGAACCATACCAGAAACAGACAAAAAACCCCAAAAACCTTTGAAATTATGCCATTTGAAATAAGCAGGCATCAGACCTCATTTAAAAAAAATTTAAAAGGACATCATACATAAACCGAAATTAAATGCAGGTTTCTCACATCTTAATTCCAAAACCAGACAATGGGATTTCACTGGGGAGAGAAGCATACAGGACAAGTAAGATACAGCCCCGGCTCCAAGAAAGTTGCTTTTTCAGCTGGGTTATAACTACAAATAACAACAAAAAAAAGCTAAAACCACAGCTCTAAGCTACCGTCAATTGCAATGCTTGCACCTAAGACTTCATGCACGTCATATTCAAATCACAAGGAAAGCACCTTGGGGTACATACTATATCTTTTTTTTTTCCTAAATTACCTTATACCATCTCGCAATGTAAAGATCATTTCTGTTGAAAGTGCCTTTTGTTGTAGGTCTTCTCTGCCTGAAGTATCCAGAGGCTGTTTCCACATAGACAGTTTTTCCAACATTCTCACCTAGTGTTACTATATTCAGTGAAAAGCAAACCTTGCATGTTGAAGGTTTCCATTTATAGGCTGAGACAGTCACGAGGAGAACTACTTCAGCAGTACAAGTCCTATCCACAGCCGATGGCAAAATCCTGGCCTCATGAAAAAAAAAATCAAAATCAATAACAACTTCCCATTCTGCACTTTTATTGGTCAGGACACAATCCAAAATGACAGAATTTTCATTATATTCACGGGAGACAAGGCAGTTCACATGGTGTCATAAGCTGTGCTGGGCACAGTTTGGTGTCATCTTCTCAGCTGTGTGTGATTAGAAAACTGTGAGATGAGGGCAAGACAGTTTTGTGTTGGCTCTAGAGAAAGTGAAGGTCCAGCAAGAAGATCCATTTTGGCACAATGCAAGTGCCCCTTTCAGGATAGATTTCATTTCCAGCATCTATTTGCACAGGTAGTCTGCTCATGGATTGACTTCTCTGGTCATTTCCCTACAACCATGAGAGCTGGCAGCACTGGTTCAGCCATAGTGTGGAGGTGGGTGTCCCACCAGCGGAGCAAGGCTCAGTGAGCACCATGCACAAGGTGAATGTCAGGCACCATCGATGACAGGGCCTCGGGAACGATCCTTTCACCTTCTGAGCAGACAGTGATGTGACTGTGTCCCTCAGAAACATGAGGATGTAAAAGGAATTAAAAGTGCTTCAGCTTAAAGGCAAACATCTTCATGGTCCAACAAGACATGACCTTGGCTGAGTCAGTCACAGGCAGCTAAATGGGCCATGCTCACTTACTGATCCTGCTGCATCCTCCTAGCAGCAGAGCACCAGGAACAGTGGATAACATTTTAGAAAGATACCCTGGGCAGATTCTGATACACACTCACCGAAGCGAGACCACAGCAGTTCATCACTGAGAACTAATAAGATCTTTTACCTATTCAACAAACTGTGGCTGTGTATACGCATTTATATTTATGTGAAATAAATGCTAAGACTCACACATAAATAATTTGAATAAATTTATTTATTTAAAATATTTTCTTTGATAGTTAAACAAACAGAAGTTGAACCTACATAGAATCTAGGACAAATCCTCCTCTCAGTGACAAAGAAGCCAGACCTCCAACCATGAGCTCTCATGAAATTATTCCAGGTATATTGTACTATGAAGGAAACAGAACATGACTAAAGGCAAAAGCTACGATCACATATACGTACATAAGTCTACATGTATATACTCAGACATGCATTCTTAAATATTTCTTCACACAATGTGGCAAACACCCTCCATTTTCTGCTGTAATATGTTCATTTTTATGGGAAAGCATCAAAGCAGGAGCCAAAAACCAGCATTTTTAGCAGAGATGAAAGGACAGGTATAATCCCATCACCTGCATCTGATACTATCTGAATTAGGCAATGAAACTGAAACACAGCTCTCTGTTTTCTAGTCTGTGAATCTGTAAATTGCCATTAAATGTATTTATTACACTTTTGGCTCACCAGACAACCCACTTGAGTGAGAATGAGAGAGTCAAAGTCAGTTTCATTTATTCCCCTGGTTGGTAGTTAAGTGGGTCAAACTATTGACTGGGATGAAATGATACTGCAAACAAATTAAATCAAAACCATGCATAAGCAAATATAAAAATAAGTACCTTCAAGCACTGAGCAAGATAAGAAGCATCATATTCTGTGTGCAAGCTATCTGTGGAGATGTCAAAATTAGAAGTTGGAAGTTAGAGGATGTTACCACTCTATCCTTGAACGTACCTTCTGCAGGATCTTAGTTACTCATCAACACATGCTTGTACGACTTGAGACTCTACAGGGATTCTAAAGAATGTATTACTAAAATTCTGTAGGTTGAGGACAATGTTAGAGGGAGGCTTGATCTGATAAACATAACTTCCTGTAGGCAATTATAATCCACTGTCAGTCACATTCAAACCTCCCCTCCCCATCTTATTGATCTTCCCCTCTAAGCCTCATCCTCAACCAGCACACATCCAAATTTGTGTATTTATTATCCCCATTTTCTTCTTTAATTAATAATGTAGTGAGTGAGAAAGAAAATTAAAAGGTTTCTCTCATATTCACTCCATTTGTGGAAAATACGCTGCACTGAAGTTTTGGAGAGGTGTCCATAAAGGACCTCCATCGTCCCATGTGTCTTTCCTGCCATGCAGAGGCTGATCTGGGGAGCAAGGGAAGGAAAGTCAGGGTACATCTACTGCAAGCTACTTCACTGTTCCTACAGAAGAATGAGCAAAGACCCCAGACACACCACTATAAAGCATCACACAGAGGACACAGACCAAAACTAAAGCAAAGGTTCTTCCTGTACACTCATCGTTTACAAGTGGATATGCCCAGTCCAACCTCCCATCATGGAGGGTTCAGGTTTATCAGCCTTGGATGAGGAAATCTGTACAACCCAGAAGCAAAACAAGCACCTCCAAAGTGACAAGTAAACACATCTTGTCCTTGCTCCAAAAGAAAAATCTGGAAGATCTGATATGCTTCCATTCCCTTCTCTATTACTTTCTCACCTCTCCTTCAAGCCTGTTCATAAATGTAAGATACTAAGTGATTAAATTTTTTCCATGAAGATGCCACTAATTTAATAGAATCACTGAACAACCATATGAGCTGAGCTAAAAACAAGCAGAGAAAATTAATGTACTATACGTCATCCTTTTGCCTCCCCATGTTTCACAGACCAAAGTCCTGTCAGACCAAAGAAAGGTGCTGTCATACTACTGTATATCAGTTCCAATTTACGACCTTACTTGTTTAGAAAAAAATAGCTGACTCAAAATTGTCCTACTAATTACTCCAAATCATGTAGCAGCTTTACTAATGCATGGCTGACTATGAAGTTCTTCACCAATAATTAACATTACTCACTACAACGAATTAGGTCAAAGATGAGCACAATTTGTGTATTTAATTAGTAATTAAGTAAATCAGAGATTAAAAATATATGACATATCAAACACGACAGATATCTTGCCGGACCAACTTCACTGTCCTCTTGATCCCAACATTTCCACCATACCAACCAACTACAGAGGCAGCAACACTGTATTTGGTATCACTTTAGCTCTAAAACAAATAGCTTTCTGTCAGTTTGTATTTCACTAACATCATTTCCTCCTAAACATATTATATAAACGACTCCTGCCCTTACACTCATCACAAATTTCTTCAGATGTATCAGTAACATCTTGCTAGGCCTGTATCAAAATTCAACTGTACCTCACAAATTAAATACATGTAGCTTATCCATTATTTAAGCCTTAAGAAATCAAATATTCTAGCCAAGCAGCACAGTGAAAATATTCACTAACTTTTAAAGGGATTTTCCTACTATTGCAGGACCAAGCACAAAATAATGGAACAGACTGCAAGTTTTGTTTGACACAAATTTACTAAGAATGTTGGAAGAAATTATATTCACATAACTTTGCAGAGATTTTAAAGCAAAATCTCTTTACTCAAAGAGCCTAGTATCACAGCCTCACCTGGCGATCAAAACAGATTATCTTATCAAGACAGCATCAAGATGTCAAACTTTATAGTCTCGTGGTTGGTAGTTTAATCCTATTTTTACCAAACTGTAGAAACTTTTATTGACTTACACGGGACAGGGAATGTGGCTGTAGGAGTCTGTGAATGTCCTGCCAAAGACAAATGCCTTTTTCACTAAAGAACTATTTACCTCAGACAAATGCACTTAAAAGGCTTTTCATAAGCAGCTTCAGAAATTGCATCCATAAATACAACTGATTTTAAATGGGAGAAAGTCAAAATTGGTCCATCTCTATTGTTACAGAAGACCATGAATTGTACTTCATTTTCTTTTCTAAAACACTAACAAAATAGTTTTAGAAACTGAACGCTCAAGATGAATCAGTGTTTCACAGGTGTCACACAGGACTCAGCTGAACACTGCCAGCGTGCAGAGGTGTCAGTGAACCACAGGCCTGCACTCTAGGGCATCTCTTTTTCATTGCTAATGCTTGTGCAGAAAGAAAGAAAATCACATCCATTCCTCACAAAAACTGACAACAGTTAAGAGCAAATAGAGATACTCTTTTTCAGCTAACTGAACTATTTATTTCAGCTGTCTTTGAAAGACAAGGAACATAAAGCTCCACATACTTCTAGAACTTCTGTAAGCAGACTACACTCAAAATGAACTACACTGACCTATGAAGACTGCTAATAGATGCCAGCAACTTAAGTCTCTGTTGAATACTGACTTTGGTCTAAACTAAATAGTTTTTGCTCTAACTAAATAGTGTCACGTCTCGTTGTCAAGGAAGGGTAACCTCGGTTATTATTTCATACTATTCTTTCTTGAGACACTACATATGTTTTGTTTTAATGTAACCCACAAACACAAAATACATAAATACAGAGATTGGGACATTTATCTTATTTAAACAAACAAAAAGGACAAAAAAAATCACCAATATGCAAGAAAACCCCACCGTCTAATACAGCTGATTTTGCTAATCCTGATCCTATGCCATCAGATTTTTTAAACTTAGAGCTCCTTTCTGCCTAAGCACAGATATTGCTCTACGGAAAAACTGCTCAATAAATAATATTATTTCAATAAAATTCTCTGATGTTATATCCTATCTTACACTGTGCAATTAGAATTTTCTTTTGGCTTTTTACACTTTTTTAGCAATATTATCCTCTGTAGCCACAAAAATCTAAACCTCACCATAAACTACAGAAAACAACTTGGGATTTTTCTGCTTCATTTTTTATGAGTATTTTAGTATGAAGAGGGTCAAACTGTACTTTATTGCATTACTTTTAAAATGTCACCTGACACTGTAATTTCAATTCCTGTGAGCTCCTCTAGTTTTCACTTTTCTATTAAACTGACCTATACATGCAAATTACCTAACTGCTTTTCTTTGTATGGAATTTCCAATAAACTACTACCTGAAAAAGAAACTTTCTGTAGCAGTCAAACCTTGAATTTCTCCTGTATGACACAACAGCAATTAAGCCATCCCTTTCAAAAAATACTGTACATCCTTTTCCCCCCTCTTTTTGCAACTTACATAAATCAAATATTTTAGCCAGGGCTGCAGCAGTTTATTACAACTTACTTAAGTTGCAATTAAGTGAATTTACACGTTTAAGAACAGAAGTATTCCTTACTATTCTTTTTTGGGTGTGCAGGATCAAATTTCTTGTATATGAGTTGCACTTTTCAGACTCCGTAAGTGTATTAGGGCAGAAATATCAACTAATAGAAAAAAACAAAACAAGAAAATAATTTTCTTTAAAAATTGAGGTGCAACAAAACAAACCGATATGTACATGAGGTGGCCATAAACTCATTACCTACTACATTATCACATTACTTGTGGTTTCCATGTCATATTTAGAAAGAACTTTTCTGCTGAGACAAAGTTTACACTGACAGCGATAGAATGTGCATAAACAAACTCAGAAAAAAGGGACAGCTGGTCATATCAGTATAACCATGTACCAGGGGAATTTACATCAGACAATTAAATCCATATTTTTGCACTGTATTACTTTAAGAAAACCACCCAAGTGGAACATTTTTGGGTAGGTATGCCCCAAGACTCCCATCCAGAGAAAGTGGAGGGGGGAAAAAAGCATGCACAGGTTTTTGCTTATCCAAGTAAAAGGCGATATCCAGGTTCAAAAAACAGTAAGAGACACATCCAGGGCAGAACAAGGAAATATGGAAACACAAGCAATATTGTGACCAAAACCAGTGTGTTTCGGTCACTCCGCTGCTGTTACCCTGGCATACAGAGAACAGAGTGACTATTTTGCAGATGTGCCTGAAAGACAAGTGAAAACAAGCACCCAGAATCCACAATACTTCCTCAGAGCAAGAAGAAGCTCTTATGTTTAGACCATACCAATGATGGGGAGAATTTAATCACAAGACAATAAAAAAGGCAAGAGATTCCTGACAGACAAAATTGCATATGGAACTTGAATGTCTTCTTCTTATTCTACATTGGGGATTTTGAAACACCGTATAAGATTGCTCCCCCTACCCATATCCTCTTCACCTTTTCCATGCTCATTGCTTTGCGAGAGAGACTTCTTGGGGACAAACCTTCCTGAGGACAACCTACTACAAATGAGTAGGGAGGGTAAAGCCAATTGTTTAATCTATGAACAAAGCAGAATGATGAAGTAAGACGTGCATGGTATTTCAGTAAAAAGAAAAAAAAAATTAAAAATCACAGATGTTTCCAGACATTAACATATTCTTTAATTTCTCTGATGATTTCTTAAGGTCCAAATAGGGGCTTGCTACTTGGTTGTCATGGAAAAAGTTCCAATATTTCTATTTACAGTAGATTTTTTCTCTCAGGCTGTCAGACAAACACTTTCACAAGTCCTAATTTCACTTGAGAATGAAAAATATGGCCCGAATGAACTGCTTTTTAATATTTCCTGTTGAAATAGGGGAGTTGTTGCAAAGTCTTATAAAAACTTTTTAAGCACCCAAGAGAGAAACAAGGCTGTACAAAGCTGCTATTTCCTATCAGAATGCCACAACCAGCTTGAAACTTTCATTTTTCTATGATAACTCTGTGCTACTTTATTTAAATGTAGCAGCCCAAACTACTGACTAAATATGTGAAAAACACTATTCTCCATTTCCCATCTAGCTTACACTTCCCCTCTCTGTTTCTTCACTTCTTTAGCAACCGCTAGATATTCTCTTGAAGGGAAAACAAAAACAAACAAAAAAAACAGCCAACAAACCAACCAAATTCCAAAATCACCCAACCAAACAAAAAAAACCTCCAACAAACATATTGTTAAACTACAGGAGAAATCAAAAAAACTTAAAACATATTTCATCTGTAACATACTATGTCAGAGATGTTTGTTCAAGAAAACTTAAGAAAAAAATAACCTGCCTCTTTAAAAAAAAAAAAGAATTTTTAAAACAGTTTCCTCATAACTTATCAGACCTTTTTCAAATAATAAAGGTATGCAGCCTCCGCACTCAACACTCCTGTTCAACTCCCAAAAGTATTAGCAATTAACTTTTCCTGAAGCCTTGAACCCATAAGATTAATAATAATTATGCATTCCTCCTGCTTGGAGGACCAATAATTTAAAACCTCACGTTACCTGTCTGAGGTAAAATGGATAGAACATTTTCTCTTTACCCTGTGTGAAGGCCATTAACATGAAGAACCAACTTCTCATGGGCTTGATTTATGAGGGGACCTAAGACCGAGGAAGTCAGTACTCAGCTGTGGCAATTTACCTGCAATTCTTAGGCAGAATCAACTACAAGAAAGTAGTATTTGCTGAGCTGTACTTACAGAGCTGGATAGATAACTATCAATATAGCCAACCACAGCTTATTACAAACCCCACCACGCTCAAATTTGAAAGATGGTGTGCCATATTTCATAATCCAAGTCACATGTAACTTACACCTTAGTATGACTTGTAGACTCTACAGGAATACTCTTAAATAGCAAGCATTCTTCTCTTTGATGGGTAAGTATTGCAGTATTTCACTAAGTAAACCACTTCTGCCAGGCACACAGCTCCTATATTCCCACTGCCTTACCCAATATGGTTAAATTACACAAGCAGTAACAGTAACCGCCCCTGCTGCTGACCGAAAGTGATGAGCAGAGGGACAAACAAAATCATAATCATTACTTTCACTTCTGTTTAAATTCAATTCACCTTGATTCTTTTAAAAACAAGCACCTAAATAAATGAATAAGCAAAGACGTTTGGCAAAATGCTCAACAATAAATGTCCTGCTTTAAAAACGTCCAACTTAGTTACAAACATGCGGACCAGGGTCATAAATTTGCTCACACAACTGAGTACAGCCAATGGTATTAGAAATAGTTAAAAGTCAAAAAAGAATAGCCTTGTAGGGTGCCACCACATAAACTAAACATGATATACTGCCAAACACTCAACTAGACACATGTACCATTATTCAGCAAGGACCACATGAATGCATATGGCTCTCTGTTTTGTCTTCATAGTAACAAGAAGGTTTGTAAACAGATCTCACATATGAGGCAATCTAGTCACTTGAGAATCTAAAAATCTGCCTTTATAAAGAAGCATTCTGCACTGTTGCCACACAATTGGCCTTAGATACACAGTTAAAAGTCCTCTATATTTGTGCTTTGGGACAAGTGCTGCTCAATTTTATTCTAATCCATGGCAACGAGGTTTTAACAAGTCACCTCAGTCAGGATGTATAGAACTGCTATGCCCAACAGCCATTAGAAAATAACATCAACACAACAGACTACAACACATTAAAAATGTGGATTGTTTGATCAACAAAAGTAACGACACACTTACTTCGTACTGTATCACTGCTGCCATTGCACAGCTGAAAGCCACAGTAATCTTAAATACATTCACAGATGACAGTAGTAACTTCTTAAAACTCACAAGAAAAACCTCTCAGCCTATTCTAAAATACTTAGCTTTTTTAAAAGTGAGACAAAGCAAAAAAATAATGAGAAAGTTTCAGATAATCCATACCTGAAGTTTCAGAAATATCTCCTGAGTGGAAGGATCAGGAAAGATTTAACATCTAAGTGTAAATAAATAAAACCCCCAGGTTACACTGCATCTATCTAAATATGTCCACGTGCTGCAAATCTAACAGGCAGAGACTCTCCTATCTTTGAAAAACAGATGCACTTTTTTAGCATGTCTGCATATCATCTTCACTATCAAAAATATTGAAGGTTCCACACTGTGTCCTGATAACCTGAGGATCAAATTCCTCTGGTAGTCAGTGGTAATCCACAACAACAACAGAATTTAGAACTAGGCCCACCAAATTTGTACTTCGTTAGACCAGTAGTTCTTTTAATCTAGTAATTACTCTAATTACCCGGTGTCCCCAGAACTCCTGATGATGATGACCGGAGCCCCCTTGCGCTGGAAGCTGCACGAACACGCCTCACCCGCAGCTCCGGGAAGCAGAGAAACACAGACCTAGCCAGCAATGTTTCTCTTTTGCCACCCTGACCACTTTGTTTACTTCTTTCGTAATAATTCTGAGTATAAATTCATTAGAAGAAAAAAAAATAAAGGAAAAGTAACACCCTTGACTAAACATAAAATGTTTAGTGCCCCCTCTATTATTTAAGAATGTACAAACCCAGACAGGTTTAATATTAAAGTAGGCTTCACTTTAAAATGAGACAAGGGAAACTATTTAGCTAAATATTTCTGCTGAAACTCCTTAGCATTGCGATAACTTTAATTTTAAAAAGTATTTTAAAATTATTGCCAAAAAAACCCCAACTCTTTAGTGTTTGAGCAGAAGTTTCATTTCTGCAACTATCATATAAAAATAAAAAAAAATTAAAAAAAAATTTAAAAAAAAAAAAAAGTTTGACCATTAGTGCCAACTAATAAGAAAAACAGAACCCTTTTCCGGGAAATTAAGCTCTCAGGAGGTTTATCGTTGTCCCGGGGCGAGCCCCGGCCGCCTGCCCACGGAGACAAGACGTGCTGGCCGGCGACCGGCCGGGACCCCGGGCCAGGCGTGCTGGGGCGGCGGGGCCTCCCGCCGGCTTCCCCACCCGCGGGCCGGAGCTCCTGGGGACACCCGCCACCTGGAGCACGGACATCAGCACCGACCGTCCCCTCCGCCTCGGGCTCCCTCTCACGAGGGGAAGGCCGTGCAGCGCCAGCCCCCGACAGGAAGGTCGGGGCGGGCTGCGGGGCATGACCCGGGATAACCCGGGGCTTTCCCCCGCCTCCCCCGCGCCGCTTGACCCCGACGGCGGGGACACAGCGGGGACGCGGCGGAGACGCGGCGGGGCAGCCCGCCTCCCGGCGCGGAGCCGGCGTGCGGTGGTGTATCCTATGCGATATCCTATGCGACAGGCGCGGACGTGCCGCTTACATAATCCCCGCCGGCCGCACACGTACCCCGCATTACATAAGGGATCGTGCCCCCGCCAGCCCCCGCGGCAGCTCCGCCGGCGGCCGGGGGGACAGAGGGAGGGAGAGAGGGAGGGACCCGGCGGCGGCCCCGGCCGAGCCCCTCGTTAACCCCCTTCCTGTGGCGTTT
>VZRQ01010817.1:1328030-1492430 GCA_013397975.1 Machaerirhynchus nigripectus
TGCTCGTGCTTCCTGGGAACTTCCCACCGCCCTTCCGCGGTGGTCGGGAACGCACCACCGGTTTTCGGAACCTTCGCCGAAGCACGACCCGGCCCTGGTCCCACGCCGACACACGGCCCGGGTCTCGCCGCTGACACTGGCTTTGAGTTAGTTAAGCCTGAGTGCGGTTCCGGGGAACAGCGTATTTGTATTCCTGAGATTTGCCACGGCTGCTCGGAGAATGCAGCTCAACCAGCTGGTTCCCTCTCCCGGCCGCTCCGGCAGCGCGGGGGTCCCTTGCCTGGCCTCGCCTGGTTTGGCTTTGCCGTGGCACCGGTGCGCGCTGGGTTTTTGACAGCAGGTCTTCACTTACTTTTCAGAGCAAATTTTCTTTTGGGGAAGCCATTCAGCCGCGTTTACAGGCTACCGTAAGTTGATTCGAAGTGATGCCAACCCGCAGCACCGTCACGGTGACATCGGAAGTCATACTGCCATCTGAGATTATTTTTTTGACTGGAGTCAAGAAAAAAATCAGCCTCATGGATGAAAAGGAAAAAGTTTATACATAAATCCTGAAAGCAATGGTTCTTATGGCAGATGCCAGGGTAAATGAATCTATTATTTCATAATTTTAGTAGCTAACACTTTTAAGTTGTTCCTGCACCTTTTTTTCAGTGCTCAGAGCTGGCAATACAGGGATATAGAAGGGCATAGAACCTATTAATAAAAATCTCGTCATCCTACTGTGGTCTTTGGCCCCTGTTGACTTTGGTCACCTCTGAATCAGATTCATATTGCTTCATTTTGCTCAATCCAGGAGGTGCAGGAGAGTCTTGGGATTTCTTGGGGTTTCCCTCAAGTGATACGGGCACAAGATCATGTGACCATAATTTCATGATAAATTATGATTTCTTTTACAAAAAAGGCTTGCTGCTACAAGCATGTTCAATAGTAAGAGGGCTAAACAAGGATTTTTTTGCTCCTTTTTAGGTCCATGAGCATGTCTGGGTTTTTTTTCCTGAGTTTGGTGTAAGTGATACTGTCATTCCTGACACCGAGTATTGTTTGACTGGAATTATTCTGTCTGAGCAAACATATTGACTTTGGGCTTGTGATCTCTATTTGATGTCATGTCAGAATAAGTCAATAGGAGATGGAAGTGCTTAGAATTTGTTTCAAATTTAGATTTTCCTATCCTGCTGTTTTCTACAACAGCAGCGTTTATCTCTGCCCCCAAATGATGGCTGCCAGTATCTTCCCCTCTGGGAGGCTGCAGACTCCTGAGCAGCACCTTTGACTTCTTCGTGTATGTTCAGAATTGTCATCCTCTCTCCTCCCTCCTGCAAGACTTCAGAAGTTCATTTTTACTGTCACAGAGACCAGCCCACAGAAGTACTGCAACAAGGTTCAGTGTTCAAAATAGGAGGTCATTTACATTCATTCGCAAAGCAAAATTAAAAAAATGTTTCTCCATAATGCCTTTCAAAATAAGGGTCTTTTTCCAATTATGATGGTTGTCTCAAGAAGCTATACCGTTTGTGCTTTCCCACATTCTCTTAGCATTGCACCGTCTGAGCCACAGCCATTTCCTTCACTGTGGCTCTACAAGGTGTGTGCTGGAGGTACAACTCTTCGGAGCTTTGGTGTTCCCAGGGAAGAGAGCGAAGCTACACCTGTGCTCAGAGACCCTGATTGTTGCACAAAATTTGTTTGGCTCAAGCCCCAGAGCAGGTTTTGACAAGCTGCACAACTTGCAGCTGCAAGGGTTCTTAACTTGGAGGAGACCTCCCCAGCCAAGGAGGCAAGGAGGTCTTCATGTGGTTTACTCAGCCCTCTCCCCATTTGTGCACAGTTGTAGGGGAATGGGTGTAACTGAGTACAGAGTGACTTTCATCCCCAACCGATGCCCCTTTGCCCTCCTGCAGGGAGCATGAGGCAGGAGCACTGTCCCACAGATGGACTGCAGCTGGGACGCTCAGGTAGTTTTCTTCCCAAACTCCTGCCAGTGACTCCACAGAGAGGCAGCAGACATCTGAATCACTTTCTCTCGCCTACTCGTGGCAACAATATAACTTAATAATGACGTCCTTGCATCGTACCATCCTATAATTTCCCTCTAGAATTTCTTTTTAACGTTTACACCCAGCATTTAATAAAACTATCACTCTAACAAACTAAGACAAGAACTAAGGGAGCTCTCAGATGTAAGATTTACAGCTGTTATTTAAATACAGATTTTGCAGATTCATCAAAAAAGAAGTCATTCTTGCTTCTTGGAAAGCACCTTGGCCATCACAGCTGCAGCTTACAGCAAACGCAACACAGAATGATAATATTCAGCAATGATGTTCACAGATTATTAAAGGCTATAAATTATTCTGAAAATTTGGTTTGGTCTCAGAACACACAGAATCCATCAGTTTTGTGAATTGTGCTGCTCTCAAAGTAGATAAGAGAAAGCATTACATAATTTTTCTATAATAGTGCAGTTGAATTGAAATGTTAAACAACCATTTCTAAAATAGCTGATGATTTTAAAGCAATTCATCCTTTCTTAAGAAAAAATTACTTGGTCCCCAAACCTGTACCCACAAGCTCATTACTATTCTTCTCAAAGTTGTTACAGATAGAACTGCAGCAGAAGAGACAATTCCTTTATATAAGGCATTGATACCTATCTACTGATTTCACTGTGAGCAGTGTAAAGCAAAATGGACCAAATGTATCCAATTTTCTGAAAGCCTCAGAGGGTAGGAGTGCAAAACAAAATTAGTGGTGTTATTTTGCTGTTTAGATCCTCTTTCTTAAGGTTTGATTAAGTGAGAAAATCTGTGGGAAACTGCCTGTGAATGGCTTTCCTCATAAATAAACAGATACTAGTAGTTTCCTATCAATGATGTTTAAAACACATTGTCCTTATTTATACAGGAGCTTCCTCCCATGTTCCTTCTCTCATGTTTTTGACTGCCTGGTGCCCTCTCTGGCCCCACCACTGCCCTCATCACATTCATTGCTCTTTGCACTTACTAGAAAAATATGCAAGATACTCAGGGCTGGCTTTCCAGTGCTGGAAGAGGTGGGTATACTCCCTCTTCTGTTCTCCTCTTTGGAAGACTTGCTCTTTCTCCCCTCATCAGAGAGAGAAGGGCCCTGATCTGGGTGCTGGGTGATGAACGGCCTGTGAGGGTGAGGGTCCCGGCCACCAGTCCCTCTCAGGGACACATGGAGAGCCTGAGAGGGCACACCCAGTGGCTCTGGGGCCAGCAAGGAGGGTGAGAAGGGAGACCGAGGTGGATCAGAAGAGTTGGCAAGAGTACTGAAAGGGCTGCATCTGCCTCCGGTTTTACTTTGGATGTCAAATGCATCACAAAACCCATTTGAAGAGCAGTACTAATTCAGGTAACTGGTTTTTTATTTTGAGAGATACCTACCTTCTACTGACCATCTCAAGCTCTTCTCAGAGATAACTAGCAGCTATGAATTTCACAGATCCTTTAATCATTTAATACCATAAAGTGTATTTCCAACCACAGCATTCCACTTCCCCATTTGTACATATTGCTTTCATTTTGCTCATGTGCCATCTTATTGCATGAGAAAAGAGAAAAAGACACTGCCAGTTCACACTCTCAACACCTCTTCCCATGTGTTCCTTGAATCCAGGCTGCTGTATCTTGTTTGTCTACTCTCCTACGTAAACAAGGGTAATCTTTCCTCACAGGGGAGTGTGCCCATGACTCCTCCACAGAACACAAAGGAGTCACAGTGAAGCACTTCTTTATCCACAACAGCTCCAATCTCATACAGTATCAAATGGTGTGAAGGAGCATGAAGCCAAGGTGGTTAGCTTGAACAAGCCTGTGTGTAAATAACTCTGGCAGAGGGCCCAAGGGAAGGGGAGTCCTATTTGCCTGGTAATGAACAAATGGCTGTATTTCCTGAAGGAAAATTTTTTTCTGCTATCTTGAGATTTCCTTTTAAAAAAAAAAGTGATTTTCTCCACATAAAGTATTTCCAGATGCAGAACTAACAGGCTGTGTGCATCAACAGCTTGATAAAAACATGTCATCACTTGACCTTGGAAGAGGGTGAAAAATGAAAAAGGCAGAATTTTCTGAAATTATGCACTTTCATGGGAATATTTTTTTAAAGCCCATGAATCCTGGGAAAATGTTTTTAAATAAAATTTAATTACTTTTACTAATTTTCACTTTTTTCATAGCTAATTGACTAGCTGAATAGGAAAATCTACAGTGCTGACTAGAAACTCAGGCAAGGGATTATGTGCACTTCTCATGTGAGATAAATAAAGTTTGTAAGTACTATAGCCAGGTTCTCTTTGATCATCACAACCCATTTAAGTTTTTGAAAGACTTTTAGGCATTTGGAAAAAAATATTTTGCCTTGCTGACAAAGTGGAACATGTTACCAGGCACTGGTTATGTCTCTTTAAATATAAACTATTTGCTCCTACAGATTTTGTGTACGGTACTCAGTTCTCCCCCTCACCCTGCCCCATTTTTTCTAGGAACAACTGAAGTAAGAGCCTGCCAAAGGCATGGCATGATTTAGCAACTTCTGAGTTATATATAACCTGAACTATTAAGTGACTTAATTTTCTAAAAGCTTACCTATTTATATTCCCATTAGCCCTGATAGTCTTTCATTTAGCATTCTTCTCAAATAGGCAACTCTTTTGCATCATCTTCCATTTCAAAGAAACCTCCAGTGCTTCATGCATAGAGAAGTTCATGTATGGGCTGGAGAGAGCAGAGAGGTAGACCACTCATAACAGTGAGTAGTGACAACTTGAAAACAGAGTAAATAAGACATCTCAGAATGGCAGGGGGCACTTTGAAAAAGAAAAATAGCATTAACTAAGTTGCAGCTACCTAGAATTTGACCGTATTATCCTATCTTCTTTACTCCTCTGGCACATGTCATGGGAACCTTCCTAACCACATTGGTTGCCTTCCTGGTTTTGCATCTCTGGAATCTTCCCACAGGCAAGCGCCCCAAGCATCCTGCAAATACTTTCCTTCACAACTGATTGAGAGGGAAGTGTGCCACCTACTGAAGGACCTCAGCCACTTTCTGTATGTCTTGGACTTTCTTAAGTTCTTTCCCATTTCTGAACTTTCCAGACCTTCACACTACTGATTTGAATTAGAAATTAGTATTTGGTTTATGAAAGTTTGTAAACTCAGCAACTGGAAGGTCATGAATATGGACATGAGCAAATATAATCCACCCTGGTTCCATCTAATTCACGTGTAAGTGGCATAATTTGATAAATCTTCTGTCTGAAAGCAGGTGTGTTACTCTTACATCACCACTTTTTGCCAGAAGTGGGATAAATATCAAGAATTATCTCTAAAAATGTAAGAAAATATTAGATTTGTAGATAATCAGTAAAACACGTGGATGAGTTGGCAGTACTGACATACACGGTATTTGCAGTTTGGGTGTTAGTTAGGCATTTTTAACAAATGAGTGAACAGCCTCACTGCCAGGCAGTAGTTGCCTCTGATGGTGTGCTTTGTTCACTTCATCATTTGGTTGAATAAGCTCAAAGGAAACTTTATGCAGCTGTTGTCATAACTTGTTGTTTGACACACCTAGAGAGTGTCCTTTGGTTACCTGTGTCTCACACCACTGAGTTATTCATGCACAGTAATGCATTATTTTGGCCATCTGTAAGGTTGAAACAGATGTCAGTGTTGTTTCAAGTGTTGCAATAGTGGATCATAAATAAAAAATTTAAGAAGACCAATTTCTTTTATTAATATCTGTGCAACTGCTTAACTGAAAAATGTTCAGCTTTGAGGTTCATCAAAGCCTTTCACTTTTGAGTCAGCAATTTAAATTCTGTTATGTACATCACAGTAGATGATCAAAACTTCTAAAATTGTGATTCACTGAAATTAACAGATAATATATGCCTTTAAAGTTTCTCACACTTCTGTATTGGGCTGATTTGTTCCTAAGAAATATTGTTCTCAATAATTCTCAGTAAGAATGTCATCAAAACTTCTGCTGAAATGTAAGAAATAAAATAATGTGGTTTAGAATAAGTATCTTATTGGATTAACAGTTTGAGGATGTGTATGATAAAATTTTGAGGTGTTTCTACTGGTTTTGTCAGTCTTAACCAACTTGTCATACAGTACATTAAAATCTCTGTGATACCTGAAACTGTACCATTCAGGGTTTCAAATGTGTAGGACATAGAAGGGAAATAAAATTCATTGTCAGCAAGCACAAAACAGGGAGAAATCTAACTCTATACTCACCATCATGTCTATACCTACTACCAGTAAGTTAAAAGAAGTCCTGCAGGTCTTTGCAGACAAAACTTTGCAAAACTATCAGCCCAGTGACCAATGAAAGTACCATTATCAGGAGTAATTCCAAAACAAAAGGGGTAAGAAAGTGTTACACCTGTGTAGATCTAGGTGGAACACACCAAATACTCTTCTGCTCAGGCACAATCTGACAAATAATATGGTGCCATGCCCTCCTTCCATCAAGAAAATGACGAGGTTTAGCAGATTTAAAACAGGCAAAAAAATCCCCCTACTTAGCTACTACTTAACACAGCACATGGTTAAAGTGTAGACCTGAGACAGAAGAATGCTATGGGGTGCCGGACTATGAATGTCTTGAAAACAAGATGCACTTCATTAGCTGTGAGATAGTCCATTACTGGCTATTAAAACAAGCTCATATATATGCAGATAGTCAGGGGTCAGTCCCTAAACGACTCACTGACTGGCATAAGTGGGTGTATAATGGGAAAAGTATAGGAGACAAAAAGAGGAAATTCTTTCCCTAAGTGATGTAACTGGCCGCACTTTGAGGACAACAAATTACATGAAGTTCTCATCTGGCTGCAGTAATGGCAGCTCTTACCTTCCTACTAATTTATGGTGGGTTGTTTTTTGAGGCTTTTTCCAGTCACAAATGGCCTCTCTTTCTGCAAATGTCTGACAACTTTTGGGCTTTTAAATTTATTTTCAGTTTCAAAGAGTATATGGAGAAGCATTCGATGAAAATTTCAGTTCATCCTTGAATTATTTTTCTTCTTCATAATGGAAGAGACATTGCAGAGCATGTTATATTTTCTGCTTTAAAAACAAAAATGCTTTAAAAGATCTCAAAAAAATATATACTGATTTGTCATAATGTAATCAATTCTAATAGCTAAAATATCAATACAAACTCTATATCCTGAATACCACAGGTTTATAAATGTGAAATACCCAGGCAGCAAATTGTATTACTTGAGTTTTTGAACCTATAATATTTTTGAGCCATTGGAAGCCCAATTAGGTGTTCAGCATATGTCTCGTATGTCAGAATCCATATACCATTCATCTGGAATAGAGAGATATGAGGGGGATGTGAGTAATTAATCATATTCAGGAAACAGGTTTCTGAAAAATTAATACATGACCAGTTGCCAGTAAGTAGCCATCTGCTACATATATGAAAAAAAGTATGTTCTAAAGCTACATATTTTAATGATAGTTTCAAATGTTAAGATTGCAAACTGTAATGGAAACAATGTTTCTCTAATGGAATACCTAATATCACTTAAGACCCACTAAGGGCAGCACAATGATCCTGATCAATGGGATCTGGGTAAAGTTGCATAGTCAGTATAGCACAGACAAGTCTGAAGTCAAGCTGGTCTGTAAAGGCATAATTACTGTTAAGTGCAGGAGTAAACCTAGCGATTTCAGTGATGTTCTCTTGGGCTTAGAAGTTAAACAAATAATTAAGTGTCCTAGACTTTACAATCCTGTAAGCCCTCCATCCTTATTCCCAGAGAGTGACATTTCTTGATCACCTCTAGGAGAAGATGTACAATTTGGCCCCATCTCTAGCTGACTGCCAGTGTGCAAGTACAGAGTTTTCTTACTTTTTGAGACTTTTTGGATTTTTCAAGTGGGTGGACGCTATTCAATTCAAACAGGCTACATTTATTGGATGTTGTTTGTTAACAACTTCAGTTGTAATCTCAGTATGAGTAATTACTGCGGGGGGGGGGAAGGAGTCAAATTGTCTTCTTGGTCAATAAGGACATTGTCAGACTGTTTAAGAAGCATATTTACCCTAAAACTAAGAATGGAAATTGCCAGTGCAATTACGATGTTTTGGCAAGGAACTAGCATGAAGCCTGGGGAAAGTCTGTTAGTGGATACCAACACGTATAAAAAGAGATTCACTCCAGGGCTTACAGCATGGCCAGCAGTGTTACTGACCCGAGGTCTCTGGACTGTAGAAATTACTAAAAGAGCAAATTAAAAGTTCTAGCTTTCTTCACTCAAACTCTAATTATATTTCAACAATCCAGAAACTTTTGAAACTGCAGAAAAGTTGGCAGCAGCTAACCCTGTGTGCTGTGAGCAATAGGCACTCACAGCCATATAATAAATTAAAAACAACCTTCTCTGCTTCTGGTAGGTGTAAAGGTCTGTTAAATAATTTAGGTGAGATTCTTTTCTTTCAAAAGATCAAAATTGCATCTTCAGTTTCTGAGCACAAACCAAAATATGGCTAAAGACAGATGATGACTGTAGGCAACAGATGTTCTGAAGTGCAATTTAACTCTGATTTTGGTCAAAAGATACAATGTAAAAAAATATTCTAGCAGCCAGATACAATAAAAAGTGGGAGATCTCATGGGGGAAAAAATTACTGAGACCAACCTAACAGATCATCTTCAGTCGACTTCAGTGCTGGCCATCCATTATCATCCCAATAGGAATTCAGAGACTGACAGGTATTACCCATTTAGATGAATAAAACAAGATATTGCCTACATACTCTGTACTGTTCAAGATCCCACAACTGAAGAAGAATATTTGTAGAATGCCTGACAAACTTGTAAGTACTGAGAAAACAGGAAGTTTCAAGTTTGGCTTCAGTGAAATGCTGTTAGTGCAATCATGAATAAAATCTGATTAAATAAATATTTGGGACCAAAAAATCAGGTAGCTGGTGAACTTAATTTGTCTACAGTTTGGGATCTTTACTTGCACTGTCTTGGACCTATTAGCTGACTTACAGTGCAGTACTCACAAGCTTTTTTATATCCCTTATCTGCCTCTCCAAGGCTACAGGAGACAGGACAGCAATGAGAAATGGTGCAGAACTAGATTTTTCCTCCATACCCTAGGTTCTGATAACACACCAGGCTGGTATGGAAATCTGAATCCAAACTTATTTAAAGATATTTAGGCTTTTTATTTAGGCTCTCTTTAATTTTCCATGGGACTCATAGAACACAGATGACAACAAAGCTATAGCTATGTCAATGAACCAGGGCCCATTCCTGGTCCCTGAGGATTTGTATCTTTATTGCCTTGTATCTTTAATGCCTTCCCAAAATAGTGCAGCACCGCGCACACACTCCACCTAAGAGAATGAAAAGATGCCAGCCAGCAAGTTGAGGGCTGGCTGGCAATGTGCAGAGAGAAAAGGAGTACATATTGGCAGGAAGTGAAAAAATAAAGTTATGCTGGATGGGAAGAGAAATACTGAGAAGGAAATTATCTCAATTCAGGAAGCTCTTAATAATGTGTTTAAAAATAAAGCATATGCTTCTTCAGTATTTTCTTACCAATAGCCTGTGTGCCTCAAGTTAGGCACATATTTGAGCATCTTGCTGAGCTGGGGCTCTTAAGTGAAGTTCCACAAGCTGCTTAAAGTGACGTAAGTCCATGGTGACACTGACACACGCGAACCTCCCCTTCCTGATGTCCCTAGCCCTGTTCCACCACCTCTCCTCTCCTGGCACAAGTACTTGTGGGAGCTGCACTGTCAGCAGCAGCATCAGCAATGCACTTGCAATGGGGGCTGGAGGACAGGAGCAGGTGGGGAGAGGGTAAGACTGGCTTTTTCAGCACATGCAAGTGAGCTGGACACAAGCTGAAGACACTTGTCAAACCACACTCTGTGTGTCCTCAGCCACTCCACTCCTCTTTTAGCAAAGCTAAACAGAGAATTCAAACCTATCTTGGATGGCCTGCCTGGGCCTTCACAACCTTTGTCTAAAGTAGTTAAATAGGCACCATATCTCCATGCAGACATGTTGTAAGATACATATCCATCTACGTGACTTGAAAGAAATTTAAAAGTATTAATTTGCATTTGCAGAACAAACATTTCTAAAAATTGTGTTTGTTTTTTTTTAATACAGAAGAAGTGCCTGACAGATGGTTTGAGTGAGGAGTGGTGAGGCACTTAAACCAATTTCCCAGTGTTCTGTCAGCTATTTACAGTTTCTGTTGCACACATAAAAAATGGAGAGCAAGTCTCTTTCATAAACTTCAACTTTACCTTTCAATGCCTACGGAAAAAAATGTTCAGATGTCCCATACTGATACCACTGTATGATACTGTTTAAGTTACTGGTCTCCATCATTCAATGTACAGTGCAGATACAGACTAGTTCATTAGTCAGGATGAGACAATAAAATAGCACTAACCATTTAAAACCTATTAATCTGGATAGCATCATTAGCATAAGCAATATTTTATTATTACCAAATTAAATCCATTATAAGTATCTTGAGTGTCCAATCAGGTTAGTAATAAACTGACTAAAGCTATCTACCCAAATGTCTCTATTCCTTGATGAAATGCTTTTGGGATTGCTATGAATTAATCTGACTTTTAGTGGGCTGTACTCTTATTTATAACTCTGATAAACTGACTTTTATAACATGTAGAACAGCTAAACATTTTAGAATAGTTAGAATGTTTTCATAGGCTCTGTGATCAATACTTTTTTTCTCTCTCTTTAGGGGCTAAAAGGCATTTTCACAATTCCATCAGTTAGATACTTCCTGATCAATGTGACATCTATGTATTTTTTCCTTCAGATCTTTCAGGACTTATGTTAAAGAAAACAGGAATGAAGACAAAACATAAAATACTTGAAAAAAACAGGATGCTAAATGGATATTTCAGGTGACAAGACTAATGCGTTCTCATTGTTCCCATGGAGTTGGAGCCCTGCTAGCAATGGGTGAGCATGGGTGTGCCTCTCTGTTGGGACACACTAGGATTGAGACTGCTCCTCAAAAAATAATTTAACTATTTAGAAGTGAAAGAGTAAAGACACAGATATACTAAGGAGAATTTTAAGAGAGGTAGGTGGTTTTAACTATTTAACAGAAACATATATCTTATCTTGCTAGGACAAGGACATGGGTATGGTTTTTTTGCCTGTTAATTTTAAATTATTTGTCTGACTATTTTAAAAGCCTGCTATTTCTTGTAAATTCTACATATGCTAAATATTGTGTATATATATATGTAATGCAGGGTAAAACACAGGAGTCAGTTAAAAGGGAACTCGAGGCTCCCCCAAAGACTTTGCTAGGGGAGGCTGTCTCTTTATCGCAGTTACTCTTGCTGTAGTGTGTGACTGCTTCTTAAAAGATTATTCTCCCCAGTCTCCTGTATAAGAAAGAAAATAGACCTCCTTTACAGATGGAAAGCTGAAGGTAAAAGATTATTACTTCACTTTGCACTGGCAGGCAAGAAAATCAGGAAGAGCAGACCTCCCTGGTGCTTTCTGTGACCTTTTTTTATAGAGTGGATACAATGTCTTCCCTTTTGGTGCATTTCCACCTCACATTTTGGTGGGGTTTGTATATAGGAAAGCAAGAGGAATCAAAAACTTGATTCTATTTATCAGAAGTCAGATGTCAAGCAATTGCTGTCATTGTCAGCAATTGCATCCTGTATCTTTTGAGATACATAGATATAAAAAATTATTTCCCAGCGCTCTTCCTCATGCAGTAGAGCTATGCTTTCACAGGCACAAAGGTGGGATAAGCTGTTTGAATCTCAGTGATGGGAGATTTTTATCACTGCCTTGAACTTTTTTAATGCCATTGGAAACGAATGTGGTAGGATCAGCATCAAGTTTAACTGGTGCCCAGTTTCAGTCCAATACCTTACTCCATTGATGGGATTAGGGGCAAGAAACCAGAACAAATACCCAAGATCACAGGATATCAGGAGTCCACTGGGATAAACTAAGTTGCAGCACTGATTGGCTGGCATGGGAAGAACAGGGCTCTGTTGCTTTCATTCTCCTGCTGCTTCCATTTTTCTGTTATCTGCCACATCTTGGTACTCAGCACAAGTTTTTTCTTGAGGCTGTTGTGATCTTCCCCTAAGTAAGACGATATATGACTGGGTCCTTTCTGACAAACTGACAGGGCAATAACTTATATACAAGAATCAGATTTGTTGACAATAAAGATACATGGGATGTGTTATTTGAAGGACATGAATAGTTGTTGTTATTTTTCAGCCTGAAACAACTTTGCTCTCCTGAATGCAAAAACCTGCCAAGAAAAGTAGAGTGAACGTAGCTCAGTGTTATAAAACTGACAATAAGATACACCTAGTATTTTAAGCTGGCCTCTGACTCCCTTTTCCAAGGTTCAGCCATAACAATCATTCTTCTGAAAGTCAGGTTGTTTTGTGTGATTTTCCAACGTAGCATGACTCAGTTGCTTAAAAGTCTTTGAAATTCAAGAAGGAAGAAACCTAATGGAATCAGAAGCAAAATCTACTGAATTTTAAATCACGGGGCATCTCTCAGGCTCACTGTTTTTCCCTTATGCATGGGTAAAAAAATTTAATTTGAGGATAAGAGATGTGACTTTCTCTCACAAAATGAATAGGTTAAACAGAAGTGAATCCTTTTCTGACAGTCCTCTCAGGAAAGAGTTTTTGCTGGTTAAGCTGAACAGGCTTGCATTCTGATCTTTTTTGGCTATGTTTTCACTACAGTCAAAGCAGTTTATGCATCTATAAAGACAGAGACATGCCTACTTCATTTACTGTTCCTTTTTTAGTCTTCTTTTAAAGCAGAAGCATATTCAGTGAGCAACTGAATTACATTATTTAAATATGCTTTATGATATATGCAGCAAAGCTAAATATGTTCCCCAATTTCCTTCAGTGAGGTTTCTGTGAGGCTGAGCAGGAACCCTGTAAGCTGTGGCTCAGTATGTTCTGTGTATGTACAGTACTATGGTCCTGCACCTTTTTCCCTCCTGAATGGAAGGGAGAAAGCTGAGGGGACAGTGGGACCACTGGCTTTTTCATGATTTACTGCAGGCAGGATCTTGACTCCTGTGACTTACTCTGAGGCTCACCCCAAGCCCAGACTCCCAGGGAAGAGGAGCTTCTCTGGGGGAAGCCAGGCTTCCAGCCAGGCATGCAGGACCACAGTTGAGTAGGAATCTAGGCAGGGGCAGACCCAGCCAGCTGGACATAGGCCTGACCTGACGGTGAGGAAACATCTTTTGCAGGAGAACTTTGCTGCAACCAGACCAGGGACCCTCTGGCTCATCTGAACAGGCAGAAATTCTGTGCTTGGTTCTGTCAACAGCCTTGATATGGCATATTTTCCAGTTAATCCACTCTATATTTTCATGAGAGGGGAAACTTCCTGTGGTCAAGGAGGTTTTTGTTACCAAGGGAGGAGATGGGGTCAAGTATCAATTTCCCTGGCCACGTCTGGGGACTCCCTGTAACCCAGGAAGAACATTATTATTAATGGGAACCCAAAGCTTTGCTCCCATGCTTAATACAAGTGACCAGGATGACTAACATGACATGAGGCAGAGAGTAGATTCACACTTGCTCCCTCACTATCATCACATGAGTGCCTTAATGGCTAACCTAAAAGATAGTTGAATTTTCTGATGACACCTTTCCCTTTGCATAAAACAAGCTGTCAGCAGCCAAGACCACAATAAACCCCCAGTCCTGCTTCAGAGATGAAACCTGAACATTAATCTCCAAAATTAAGTATTTTATTATTTATGCAAAATACACAGGCACCAAAAATAATTAGAACCCTTCCCCACCCAAGCATATCCTCTAAGATGCTGAAGAGAACAAGAAGTACAAGTTGAAGATTATAGTCTGCTCTGCTACTGGGCAGAACTAAAACAAACTCTCGTACACTTCGTGATTTCTTTAACTCCTGGATTCTTTGGGGGAAAATGTTCCTCTTTCAGTTTCTTGTGTCCATTCTTTCCTCTGCTCTCTCTCACCCGTCTTTCCCACAGTATGTTTCAGGTCAAATAAAAAGGGTTTTTCCCTTTTAAGTTATTTGCATATTCCCTTACAGAGCAACAGTTATATGGCAATTTGCTATCCACTTGCAGCTACAGACCTCTCACTTTGAACACCAGGAACTGGGGGAACCATGCAAAACAGGACAGCAGGACTTGAATATTATATTACCCATAAAAAGATTAAATGCAGTGGGATATCAAAAATAAGAAGGATCTTAGGAGCATCCAAGTAAAAACAAAGGCATTATGTAAGGACAAATAACTCATTAATTAGATTGATAGAACCTACAATGGAAGAATTTTATTTCACTGAGCTATAGACATGTATTTGTAACAAATCTATATGTAAATACTGTCAATCAGTACATAATCTCCTTTATGTACTGATGAATTACAATCACAAATTTTTACCTGTGGGTGGAAGTTTCACTGGCAGTCTGGCACAGTGGCCATTTCCATAGATTTGTAAGACAACCTGGCCAGCAGTTCTGCAATTTTGCATTTGATTTCCTTCAAAATCTTGGCTGAATGCCAACCTGCCCTGGTGACTTGCAGATATCTGTCTATTTGATTTAATTCCATTTGGATCCCTATTCCTATAGCTGAAGGAAATGGGAGCAGGGACTTGAAGTAAACGGTCTTTGTCTCAGCCACATAGCCAAAGCAGTAGTAATTTGTTAAAATGGAAATCTGTGGAAAGAAAACAGGTCTACTGATTCTATCCAGTCACTCACATGCAATCTGCATTGTGCTAAAAACACCGGGCAGGGTAATGACAGCAATCACAAAGGTAGTAGTGAGGGACCTTTTGATTTGCACATCTGTCAGAGCAATGCCAGCCTACTTATAAGATGATAAAATGAGCTAAATTAAGAATGATCAGGGAACCCCATTCACATTATTGAAGCATCATACAGTAAGTGCAAGAGACAGGTGGCGTAAGTGCTAAAACAAGGATGGAGAGTGTGTGCTGCAGGGAATCAATCTACTGCATTAGCGGCTAATGGCACACTCAGTATTTATCCATTATTTATCACATAAATGAGTATGTACTGTCTAGACTGCAGAGGTGCTTTCATAACTAGTGACACTGATTACTGAAAATTAAAAAATGAGAGCTGCTCTTAATAAATGAATTGAAAATTAGCAAACGGTAACAAACTCTACATGGTATATCTGCTCAAACTAGTAACAGTGGGTTTTGTTTTGGTTTTATGAAAATTATTCAATCCATCGCTATAATTTTAAAGAAAAAAGCAAAATCTGGAGAAAGGCAGAGGACTTAGGATGCAATCACTTCCTGTCACTATCACATACTTTTACTTGCATGCACACGTTTCATTCTGAGATGCTTTTTTTTGTTTTGCTTTAATATTCTGCTCATTTATTTCTTTTCCCTCTCAACTTACTGGCACATTAGTGAAAACTAAGAATATCTGCTCATATTGAGAGAAGAAATATGTTACTCACAATGTACCATGTTCCAGTTGTGGCACAGAAACCACACTGTGCATTGTTCTTAATGTTTTAATTATACCAGAACACTGGCCTTGAATAAGCAAGTTGCATGAGCTCAGGCTTTATCATGTATCATTATCAGTGGAAGCTGTATCATTACATTCAGAAGAGGAAGGGTCAAATTTTCACCTGAGATCCACTAAAGGTGTTAAAATTGGACAAAAATTTTAGATGGTTAGTTGAATCAGGAAACTTTAGAGATTAATTCTAATAAAAGTAGCACAAGGTTTTTTAGGCATGCTAATTTATTAATGAAGGATAGAAGAATGATATCAAATAAGTGGAAGAGAAGCCCTTAAGTGTTCCCATTACACTAAACATCTTAAAAAGATGACTTCTACATTAAGAGAATTTCATTCCGAGAGACTTAGGTAAACATTTAAAATTTATACTAATGGTAAATGTTAGCCATTTGCATTCACCCGCATTACACCCTATCCTCACTACAGACCAGGAATTCCCAGGAGACAAATCATTGTATCTTGCAGTTGATAAGGTTTTTAACTAGGTATGTTGACCCTGAAAGAAACTTTTGTACTTCTTCCGTGTGATTCCATCATAGCTGGTCAGTTCTTTCATAAGCAGCAAACTGCTGTCCTGCAGCGAATCCCTTACAAGGAAAATAGACACACTTGGATGTTTTCCATGACAAGGTGAAAAATATAAAATTTCCTCAGCTGCCATCAGAAATACCTGAAATTTTAAAAATCCCTCTCTCCAATCATTTCTGGAAATATTCATTACATAATTTACCCTGATAAGAAGGATATCTCTTATATTAGGATGCCAACAAACAAACAAAACAAAAAAAACCACAAACCATCTCAAACCTCGGATTGCTTAGGCTCAGAAAACATAGAGAGGACAGTTTTGTGATTAATCTAAATCAGCCAAAATTAAATGGAGTCTTACAAAGATTTAGATTGTGTTCTGAATCATAGTGTGCCATCTGGGCTGCTCATAAATTATAAAGCCGCTAGGCCAGTGGCTGCATAAAGTTCATGCAAGGTTTGAAGATGCTTGAGAATAGATTATATTTTTTGCAAAATGTTCATCAAGTTGATTTCTTCCACCCTCATTCACACAAATAAATTTTGGTTAAAAAATTGCAGTCCTGTGCATTTTCAATTATCCCTAGCAGTTGCATATTACTAGCATAACTAATTAGATTTACCAGTTAATATACTTCAAAAAGGCACCTAAAGGCTTTCAAAGGTATCCTAATTATCATATTTATAGTATCCAGAGTTACTTCCAGCAAAGACATCCTGATTCAGCCTATTCTGCTTCATTTGATTGCACTTTATTAGCTAGTAATCATACTGCTAAGCCTTATAGCAGTGCTGCTCCACATCTGCTTAAACTGCTGTCTCTTCATGATGCATCTGTGAAGTGCACACAATTGTGTTCCTTCTATAAACAGAAAAAAAAGGCAAACTGACTTGTGGTTAGTCCATTCAGTTAGTGAATCTGAGATTCATGGGCAGGAGCTCTCACAGCCAAACTTTTCCCAAGGATATTAAGTACTAGTTTTTCTTTGCAAACACCCATTTTTCCAGTGTGTCCTCTTGCAGTGGTTATGAACATTGGACAACACTGCTGTCATCCAGGAAAGCAAGGATTATGATTATCTCATTGACTTGTAGAGAAATTCCCACAATTTAGCTTGAGTTAGTTTTAACCTGTTTTGATTTTTATTTTTGTTTTAGCAAGTGGGTAACAATAATCATAACATGGAAAAAGGTAGTAAGTCTGAAGTAATTTCAGTGTGTTCATTTATTCCCACTTGCATTTGTGATGATTTACCAAAGAACTCAAATACGCAATAGTGTGCCACTGGTTTCTTTCTGGAGGTTGGTCTAGACGTCCTGCTTGTCCCTTCGTTTTCTCCTTTAACACATATCTTTCCATCCTCTGCAATTAATCTCAAATGATCATCAGACTATAAAAACACACAAAGCTGAACAAACAGTGGAGAAAGTTATTCATGGTTGTTTCCCTAAACCCAGTTTGCAATTCACTTTTGGTGTCACATCAGTATGTGTGTTTCCTTCCCTTTTTACTTACATTTTGAGGTTTCTATGGTGGATTTTTTTTCAAGTTGATTTTAAGAGAGGCTTTTATTTATGGAAATACAGATGCATGGCAGATTAATAAGTGAGAAAATTATAGGAATAGTTTTCTGTCTACTATTTCCACAGTGGCTTTGTGTGTCTAAGAACAAGATTTGAAAGCAGGCTGGAAGAGTGCAAATTAGTGAACAGGAAGGAGTTTAATCCACCAGCATAGCCATGGACTGAACTAACAAGGCAGGAAAAAAAAAGGATGCTCCCTGTCTGTACCCCAGATTCTCATCCATAGATCTTTATGTCTTGATTCCTGACAGAAAGTTCATCTCAGCAATGAAGATACCTTACCCAAAGGTTTCTTGTTCATGTCCTTATTTTCCAGAATATTAAACATTTTTGATAGAGGGACAAGCAAAACAAAAGAAAACAAAACAAAAAAAGCATCAGTATCCAGGAAAACCATCCTATGGAGCCATCTGTAGTGCAATATCATCACAGTACAGTAGAGACCCCTGCCATTGTTAGCCAGAGAAATGTGAGCCTTCAGCAGCAGATTGTATCAATGGGAAGGATACACACTGAAAAATTACCGAGTTTCCACAAGTTGTGTGAAAGACATTTTGAGGATAAGCACTAGAATAAAAAATTAGATAGAACAAGAACTTCCAGCTGGTGACAGAGAGAGCTTGGTTGCTGTTGTATTGTCTGGCAGATAGCAAAAAGCCAGAAGTGTGGCCTTCTGCTGAGAGTCACTCCTACCAAGAGAGGAGGAATTGGCAACGATCAGCATCCCCTGCAGGGGGGCTAGCAGATGATGGAAGGCACCTCCAGGTTTGCTTGGCAGCTCAAACAAAATACAAGCTTCTGCAAAATCATGAGAGAAAAGCTAGTTAAAAAAACCGGCCATGCCAAATCTTTGAGATGGGTACTCAGTTACTCCTGTCCTTGCTAGCCAGTGCTGTCTCTCTGCTACTGAATGAAACGTGCTCTTTCTGTCCTGGCTGTTGTATTAGATCTGTATTACTGCTCTCCCTTGGTCAGCTAAATCTTACTGCAGGTGAACCAGAAAATTTAGTCATTCACAGTAGAAGATATTTTATGTTTACTCTAATTTCCAGTGCTGCCTATGAGTTGGTTGTCACAGAAAATAATACGTTGTTTGTTTAAGAAAATTCTGTATTTTTTAGTATTTCATGTTTCCTCAGAAGTCCAGGATGTAACTGGGTAAAGTAAAATTCCATATTTATAAATTAAAAATAAATTAAGCAATAGCTCTTGCTGCGATGAACTTTCAGTCAGGACACAAGACATAAAGTTTTACTAGTCCAGATTTATGGATGAGAATTTGTGGTACAGACAGGGTGCAGACAAATAATTCTACAACTGTTGATGGGCAATTTCAGGGTAGAGATTTGTTCCTATTCAATTCATAAAATACACATATTAAGTCTCCAGCACAAATTAACAGTTATGTAACTTTTTTTATGCAAGGAGTGTTACAGAAGTGGTGTGGTGTGGAGCACCATTCCCATTCCTTCTTATCCTACTAACTCCTTTGCCCAGGTGTTCAGAGGAGGTAGCATGGTGATGTACTTCAGAGATTTAAGCCATTCGAGAAATTATTTTAACAATCAACAATTTATTGTTATTTTTTAAATTTAAGAACAAAAATTAATTTTTAATGTTAGCAATTTAAATAAATTGTTAAAATTACAATTTAACAACTTTTAATCTAGAAAGTTCAGGCAGACTTGGTGAGCTATGCGTTAGTCACATATGTATCTCCATTTACACTAACACATCACAGAACTGTTGAGGTTGGAAAGGACCTTTTGAGAACATATCATTGAATCCCCCTGCTCAAGCAGGGTCAGCTACAGCAGGTTGCTACAGGACCATGTCTAGACGGGTTTTGAATACTGCCACAGATGTAGAATCTGTCTGGGCAACCTATTCCTATGTGCAACCAGTCTGAGAATAAACAGCATTTTCTCACGTTCAGATGGGATTTCATGTGTTTCAAAGGTACCTAGTAAAAATTCTTACGCAAAGATTGCTGTCTATCAAAAGAAGAGAAGGCAGACCCTTAGCGTGCAGCTCCATACAGGGTTAATTTTTCTGGTTTTACTATTATTTGTGGAAAATTGGTTTGTCTTCTTTTGCACATTTTAATGAATAAGAAGCTGACTCATATTTCCCCCTGGCAAACAGTTCTGCTTTTCTACTGTTCACTGATATTCCTAAACAACAATGCTTATCCTCCAAGGTAAATAACACCAAGGTTGTGGGTTCAACCCCTGTATGGGCTATTTACTCAAGAGTTGGACTCGATGATCCTTGTGGGTCCCTTCCAACTCAGAATACTCTGTGAATCTTTCGACTCCAAGATTAGCTCAGTTGGTTAGAACATGGTGATAATATTCAGCCTGTTCCAAGAACTTGACAATAGGTAGATGTAGCGTAAGGAATGAGCTCTTAAACAGGACAGCAGGTAATTTATAGCTGTGCACTGCATGTTCCTAAACCATTTCCCAGAAGCTACATCCTTCTGTGAGACTGCATGCTACAGCAGAAGAATATTTGTTCTGGTTTACAGAGGGCCATATGATCTGTGGGCAGGTGGAACACTCCCAGTCAGTAGCACACTTCTGTGCCTCAGGGCCTGTTACCTGCCATCTTTCTGCCCTAACACTTTCGATGGACTCAGCAGAAATCATATGAAACTCAGATATCAAATCCTAACCGTGAAACAGCTTTGTTGCACACAAAATATCTGATTCAAATGTGTAGAAAAGTTAATCTGCTTACACAGTCCCTGCATCACTAACATATTCAAAATTCCTGATCTGTACAATAAGGCTTTTTCTTTATAAAATCATCCCTTTGGGGTTCTATAATTTAAGAGGGAAGATGAACTTAGTTAGGTTTTTTTACTCACTTCATCTTTATAGCAAGAAAGTTAATGTTTTTTCAGGATAAAGCCAAGTTGAAATTGCAGAGAGGATGACTCAGTTTCCATCTGCTCCTAGCTTAGTTTCAGTAATCTCCTGGTCATCTCTGCTCCAGCTTTTTTTCCCTTTGTTAAATACATATAGACAGATATACAGTACAATATGCAGTACAAAATATGCCAAATTAGTAACTTCACTGTAATTCTTAAACCTATATATGAAGGTAAAATGGCAATAATCAGTCATCAGAAAACCAACTGAGTCCAGAAATCTAATTAAATGCTTTGCTCTTCAGGTATGAAAGGGGTCTTTTAATTTTTATTATCTTTTTTCCTCCATCCTTCAATCATTATTATATAGGTAATCTATACCTACTCAAAGTAAATGAAGAAATAAAAACTTGCCTAAAATTTATTAGTACTATTAACAACAGGCCTAGTTACAGCAGCTGTCTTTACCAAACATTTTGAGTTGAATCCTCCCCTGATATACGAGGCCATTTCCTACCCAAGCGGTAGTTCATTCGACTGAAGAGCTATATATTAAACACATACGTATTAACGGAGAACATTTCTAAAAACTCTTCTCTTAGGCACTGAGAAGCTTTTTCAATAATTTCCTGTTGATTTTTAACTTGCAATGTTTTAGTAATTTCACTTACGTTCCTTGCAAGAAAGCTTAACTTTTGCATGTCTGCTTACGTGGGAGTCACACTCCCACACATCCAAATACTTACCTTAGCACAGTTTGTACATTATGCCTCAGATATTAGAAATTGCAGTATCACGTGCATCACCATGAGCACATTGTGTTGAGGCAGTATTACCAATCTCCTATAACTACAATCATTCATTATTATGCTTATAATTATGCTCATTATTCTTATGCTTACTATTATGCTTATTATTATTATTAGTAGTAGTAGTAGTATTACTACTTTGGAGGGAACTGTTTGTGGCATAATTCCTTGTAGACAACTAATATGCATTTAAAGCAATTAAGGAAATGCACATTGTGGATCTCAAAATCTCTCTCAAAGATAATTCACTAATATCTTCTGATATTCACAAAAATAAAATGCTATTCAGAAATTCAAATGTCATTTGGTTAAAAAAATGGAAAACAAACAAAACACAAAACCATTTTAAAAACCTCAAACCAAACCAAAACAAACAGAACCCTAAAAAAACCAAACAAAACACCAACAAAAAAAAACCCAAATAAACACCCATACCTCCCTCCTCCCCCCCCCAAAAAAAACCCACCAAAAATTCCTTCAGCATTCTTATCTGCTAGCCTGCCTAGAAAAGATCAAACCTTGGACTCCAAGATGTTACACTTTAGTCTGTCAAGGTGCCAAGTCGCAAGAACACCATGCTACTCATTTTATATAATTGGATGGGAACCCTCCCCTTTTATTTTTTTTTCCCATTCAGTTCTCTGATAGATTTTTAGGCATCTTGCTTCCTCCCCTTTAGTAGACAGCTCTTACTAACATCTCCCATCCCAGACACACCAGCACTTTGTCATCTCTCTCCTTTCTAATGCCATCTCTCATCTCAGCTGAATGACAACTACGACCTGCGTCAAAATCCCACTTTCAAGTAAATTTACAGTATGTGGCTTATGAAAATTGAGTGTTTTCACAATTTACATACAAACAAGTATTTAAACACTGGGATCTGAAAAATGACAGGGTAGCCCTGAATATCTGATTTTACATGGTTACAGTCTACCTATGATTGAATCATTTAATCCAAAACCTGAAATGTAAACATTTTACCAAAGTACAAAAAAGTTGCATTCATACAGCAATGTAAAGGGCAAAGCAGTAAACATCTGATTTTTACTTTGCTGAAAAATATTTAAGACCAAATACAAAGGAAAATAAAATCCACCACAAACCACGAGTCACAAAGAATTTGCTGCTTGCTTCTCAATAAACAGAGAGTATGAAGTCCACAGCAGCACATACAAGCACATACATAAAGGCAACCTCCAATCTAATCTAGTCCTTTTTATAATACTCTACAGAGATTCAACAGATACTCCTTTAGAAAGGACACAGGCTCGAAGAACCCGCCCACAATGGACTTATGCTTCCTTTCAACTATCTAAAAATGTGTAATAAAGAAGAGTTTTTGACCCAGAAGAAGCTTGGCTGGGCCTGGCACGATAGTCACCCTGACTTGAGATTTTCTTCGCTGAAAGAAAAAAAAATGGGGAACAAGAGTGTTATAATATACAACATTCTGCTTCATTTAGACTTTCACCTTGACTTATAAGGCTGACTGAAAGCTTTTTTAATGAGGTTAAGATTTTCTGTGAGCCTTGCTGAGATGTCTGTTGAAGAGTGGAGAGTAAAACTGAAGAACATTCAAATGGGGCTCCAAAAAGCCTGGGTAGTTTTTCAGTTTTAAAGCAGTTTTGAAGGTGCTGTAATGTTGGAGACTGTTTAAACTACATGCAACTAAAATGCAAACTGCTAAAGGTGCTTATCAAGTTGTGTTCAGCGAGTGTTAGTGTCTGCGGTGCCTCATTACTCACAGAGAGGTGACTGAAGGAGTGAGTTCCTGTACATCGTAGGAGGTGGTGCAGGAGAAAAGTAGGGGATGGATTGCCTAAGGCTTAGAAGCCCCAAACTCTTCCTGTCAAGAGGCTGATCACAACACTCACGGGTGTGCATGGATATGTAATCAGTCATGCTGTAGTTCTGCACAGAGTAACTTCCCTCTGAGAGCTTTTGTAACTTGACACAGTTTCAGAAAGCAAGCTGGACTCCTTTTGAACAAAACCAAAAGAGAAGATATGCTCCAGGGTTTCACTTAATGCATCTCAGCCACTAATGAATATTCACAAGTCCAGAGAAGTAAAACCTCCTGCATACATACATATCAGGTCCTCACCAGCAACTGTGCTGCTTTACAGATTCCCTTCTCTTGGGTCATGCTGATAATATTACTGGTCTGGTCTCCCATTGTATTGCAGACCATTCCGTTATACTCAGATGACTCTTACACCGCACCTTGAGGCTTCAGTGAGACCAAATCCTTTTAGCCTGCAAGACTAAAATACGTGCCACAAACAACAAGGGTGCTATTGCCCCGTGTGCTTGCTGGGTCTGTGAACTGATGGATAAGATTATCCAAAGAATCTGGGGCTAAATTCATGCTCCACGCTTCTAGAGGATTCTTGGTGCATGCATACATGTGACATACAATTCCTCTGCATAAGCAGAGACCTTGAACAGTTCTAAATTCATTGAGGATAGCTGCCAGCATGTGTTCTCCTAAAAGCCCTTCATATTTGAAGAACTTGAGCACAGTTGATATCAGATGAAAAAGCTTTGACTTTATGTAGTGGAATAGAAGCAGGGAATGCGTTGCACAATCATTGATTCTTTTTGCCTTCCAGTAGCTTAACTATGATGAAGCACCTTATTGTTCAAATATTTATTTCATAAGACAGATGTATGGAAATGGTGTTTATATAAGTGATTTGTCTATCCAAGCCCAGACATCACTGCTTGTGGGGGGGGAGGGGAGTGGTTCCCTTTAAAATAACTTTTCCAGATGGTGAAGCAATTTAATATTTACCCTGCAATCAAGCACCTTAAGAGCTTTCCTTTTTAAGGTGTAGGAGTCCAAACATGAGCCCCCCTCGATCTCTCCTTATATCAAGGATCCCTGTGGTGATCAAACCTCTGCTGACAGGACAGATTCACAGAATCACAGAATGGGTCAGGTTAGAAGGGACCACAGTGGGTCATCTGGTCCAACATCCCTGCTCAAGCAGAGCTATCCTAGAGCACAAGGCACAGGATTGTGTTCAGATGGTTCTCAAACATCTCCAGTTAGGGAGACTCCACAGCCTCTCTGGGCAATCTGTTCCAGTGCATGGTCACCTGCACAGTAAAGAAGTTCTTCCTCATGTTCAGGTGGAACTTCCTGTGGACCAGTTTTTGTCTGTTGCCTCTTGTCTTATTGCTGGGCAGCACCGAGCAGAGCCTGGACCCATCCTCTTGATAACTTCCCTTATGATAATCATAGACACTGATGAGCTCCCCTCTCAGTCATCACCTCTCGAGGCTGAACAGGCCCAGCTCCCTGAATCTTTCCTCGGAAGAAAAATGCTCCAGTCCTTTGGCATAATGTCCCAGGGCATCATGCCATATAATGCTGGTACTTCATTTCAACCCAGGGATCAGGAGGTTCCCATCTCACCTTTAGGGCTTGAAGGCATTGGAGAGCCCACTTCTAGCAGACCTCTGTGTGGGACGAGTGGCAACACTGAGAAACTTGAAGGTGCCTCAGGAACACAGTGCGCAGAACAAATGCTCTGCGCGGCGGGGCAGCTACATGGACACAGGAAGGGTACGGACCCACGTGGGTTATGGACACATGAAGGGTATGGACACACGGAGAGCAGCCCTGGAGCGGCAGACAGGGCGAACGGCCAGAGCCTCGCCTCCTCCCGGCGTCCTCTCCCGGGCGTCCCCGGCCGCGCTTCCGCCGGCCCACTGGCAGCGCTGGCCGCGGGGGGGGTCGCCCGCTCCGGGGGCACACAGGAGCCACAGCGTTCCTCCGAGCAAGGCAATTATAGCCAGTAATCGCTGACCCATTGTAGTTCTCGCTTGAAAACCGGCGGGCAGCCGGGTTCTGCAATTAACTCGTGCTCACACTGGCGTCCCTCCGCTCCCTCGGGAACGGCCCGGCCTCCTCCGGCCCGGCCCGGCCCNGACACACGGACACACACACGCGGGGACACGGGGACACAGACACGGACACAGACACGGACACAGACACAGGCACACGGAAGCGCACCCCGCGCCGCAAACATGGCGCTGGTGCCTTGTCAGGTGCTGCGCGCCGCCATCCTCCTGTCCTATTGCTCCATCCTGTGCAATTACAAGGCCATTGACATGCCCGCGCATCAGACCTATGGAGGCAGCTGGAAATTTCTGACCTTCATAGACCTGGTAAGTGCCCCCGGCAGCGGCCGTGGCCCTGCCCCCTCCCTCGGGCTCCCCGTGGAGCGGCCGCGGCCCGGGCGCATCGCGGCCCCCGGCGCTCGACGGCTTCGCCATGCGGTGACCTTAAAGCGGGGCGGCGACATGTTGGGGCTGCTGGGCCGGCCGTGAGAGGAGCCAGCCGGACACCGCGGAGCCGGGTAGTTTGAACGGAGAGAGGCACGGACAAAGCCGAGCGGCTGCTGCGTGTAGGCGGCCGTGGGGAAGGTGCACCTGACAGCCTGTCACCCACCCCAGTGCTGATGATGTGTTTCGGCTTTTCTAATGGCCGACAGTGAACACCAGAACCTGCTGGCCCAGCATCTGGCTCCCGTGTGCTGTCAAAATAAAATATATGTCTTGCTCCCTTTGGCCCTTCTGAGGAATCCATCCGTGACAGGTGCAAGTGTGTCAGTGATGCAAAAAGTGCCAGGCAACTCCAACTTGCCAGATCCAGTTAGTTTTGGTCGCAAATCCATAAACGAGTGTATGAAATAAAAGACGTGTCATTTCATCATATTTCTTCGTAAGGGTCCAGATCTGGAAGAGTCACCAGCACGCTGGCCTGCTGGAAAACACCAGGTGTTAGCCAGGGCTATTTTTAATCTGAGCTTCCTAGGCTTGCTGCCTCCCCAAGTGTTCCCTTGGTGCAGGTGGGAGGAGAGGGGGCGGGAGGAAGACAGGAGATGGGAGGAGAAACTTGGTTTCTGGTTCAGAATTATGATAGCCAATTTACACCTAGTACCTAGATCAAAATATTTTTTTTCTTTGTATCCACTGTGTAATTAGGTGAGAAATTTTGCGGTTCCAACTCAGTTACTGAAAAGTCCCAAAATGCAAGTATTTCAGTGCCTTCCAGTGATAACACCTCTCTCAGAACTTCATTGTAGATTCACAAGTATTGCTGCTATTGCCTACATGCATGATATTGACTCAATAGGTTGAGTTTGTGGGCTTAGAGACCAAACTCAAACCCTAGTAGCCAAGCAGGTCAAGTGTGCAAATTTCTGTGTCAGGATTAAGTTAAAGGTCCCCGAGGTCCATATTTTATTTGTGGAGAAGAAGCATCAGCTATATTTTCCACTTAGCCAGGATGATTTTTTTTTGTAGGTGCAAAAATTTGCTGGAGCTCTGAGGATCGACGGCAGTAACTAGTGCTTTTACTGGAACTGTAAATTGGTGTCTTAAGGCTTGATATTTGGAGGACAAACTAGAATCAAATTTGTTTTTTCCTTTTGGGCTGCTGAACAGTACTGTCTCTAATATTGGTTAATAGAAGTTAGCATAAAGTCCCAGTAAGTTAAGGGGGTAGCTGTTGACTTCAGTGTCAGTTGAACTTAAAGTGAACCAGCTAAAGCTAAAAGCCGATAATCTCTTTGAGTCTCCTTCACCTTTTCTCCTAGTCCTGACAGTTGCTTGTGGACTGAGTCAACCAGGGCTGTCACACAATGAAAATTTAACTAAATGATAGTCATCATTTCCCAAAAATTACAGCCTTGTCTATGGCAAGTTCATGTGGACTTTTCCATCAAAGTATGTACATTGTTCAGGCTACTTCTGTCAGAGCTCCAAAGGTCAAGGTAAATATGTAGTGCTTTCTAAAATATCTTGAATAGTTATCAACTGCAGCTAGTAATTTCTGTCCTTTAGCTAATAGTTGCCATGTGTTTCTCATAGTCAAGCACAGTAGTTGAGAAAAGGTTTAGCAATTTCTTACAGTCTTCAATCCTTCAAAATAACACACAATTCAAGGGCTTGAATGCCTTTCTCAGTAACTAGCCAGCACGCAGACCTCGCCGCTTGCTGACAATATTTCCTTATGTCCAAATGGCCCTGCTAGCGTCTTATGTAAGCAAATCTATCTTTCTGTTCCCTGGGACAACTGGGAGACTTGACGAAACAAAAACAGTTAGATTCCTGAGGAGGATACCAGGAGGCATGGTTGGAGGATGTTAGGCACATCTCCAAAATCCTGTATCTTGCCTAAGTCTTGAAAATCTCTTCCATAAGTTTCAGTTTGCTCAGCCATGTGCACTGTTCCTGTGTCAGTCACATTCAAAGGCTGTCTAGACAAAATATCATCAATGCCAGAGTCTTGGCAGACGTGTGTTCTTGCTACAGATTGTACCTCCACAAACAGAGATTTCATCTTTGACATCACAGAAGCACGTAGAAGTTCTTTCTGCTTCCAAAAACTGCTACCAGTTTTTGAGAAAAGTCAGTTTATGACTTAAATATGAAAAGTAATTTGGAATTTTTTCCATCTGTCCATTTGTAAAGGGATGTTCATTCCAGTTTCAGCATCCATAAATCTCTTGGAGTTTTAAGTAGATGGCTTTGCAGAGGTGCTGTGGGAAATGATTTACAGTTATCCACAGGTAATACACTTCTGAATTGAATTAGGAAAATCTAGCAGTTTGGACTCTGAAACACAGGACAGTAAAACATTATAAATGTATGCAGTGATTTGAACAGTAGACTTTGAGCCCTCACACTGTTTACGGAAGTTGAGCATTATGAGGAAGTTGTTTAATACAAATGTAATGTCCCGGTCCATCCAGAGTATTTTGGATGTTCATATCTAAGTAATGTTTTGGATACCAATGCTCATTCTTAATCTCTCCCGTCCTTGAATTACGAAAGAAAAAAAGTGCCACCAATGACTTCTTTTAACTGCTGTCATTCTGATGACTTACTAGGTTTTTTTGCACTTGAAAATGTGGTGGCAACATTCCCTAAAACACCTGTGTCAGTGGAATATTTTTCTGCTCTATGAAGCAATGCACAGGCAGTATCTTTTGATGTTACACTCAAGATGCTCCTGACTGTTGCTACTAAGAGTAATATCTCCACATCAGACTTTCTTCTTGGTATGGAGAGGTGGTAGATTCTTACCCTGCTTATTCAAAAGGTGGTAAAGATACCTGACTAGTACCTGTGTATTCCAAAGCCCAAACAGAAAAGAGAGCAGTGTCTTCTTTGTCATGTATAGAGTGGAGAAACAAGGTATGAAGAGGTAAAGAGTTGCTGCCAAAATCAGTGAGTGGGCCCAGCAAATGGAATTATGGAACTGAATATTCAGACTAGTTCAAAACTACCCGTTGCTTTCATTTAAACTCAAAATACAAACCAAGCCTCAAGGTTAGTTCCTGTGAAAACAGCAAAGAATTCGATTCAGATGGGATATCTCAAGAAATGGGCCTAAAATTTCTTTTGTATAGCTGCCTTTGTTTAATTCAGATTCACCATTTTGTGCTTTAAGAGTAGAACACTGCAGGACAGCACTGTCCTGTGCCACATCCCATAAATTCATTGTTGAGCCTCATAGCTGAAAGTTAAGTTAGGCCAGAAATGATGCCAGCAAACAAGATTCTTTGCAACAAGTTTGTCAGCTATGTAAATCCCTCAGAAATTTCCCTTACTCAGTTCTGTAGGTACTTGAAGTAGCTGGATTAAAGATTATAGTACTTGGTTGCAAGATAACTAGGTCATCCTGCATATGCTGCAATCACACACTTGCCCTTATAAATACACATTTTTTGAGGAATCCATTACACCAACTTGTTTAAAAGTCACTGTTGCATTTTATTCTTCAGTTTCTCTTGGATCTCTTACTGTTGTTGGGAGAGGAGGCAAAAATAAATAGAATTTGTCTTCCGGAATAAACTGGAGCCTGTGGGTGCCAAAAGAAGACCAAATCTACTTTTTGTGTTTGGGTTGTGTGTGATAATTAGCAGGAAAGTAACTTAGAGTTAAAATAAGTATGTACCTCCTTAGTTAGGGATGTGTTGTTCTAAATGGCTTGTAGTTTTCATTGTGCAGTTTCTCTGGAAACTTTATTCCTCAAAGAAAGTAGAGTAAACCAAGATACTAGTGCACATGTATTAACAAATCTATGTTTTTTTGGTTTTGTATTTTATAATTCTAAGGTGTCTCTGATAGGCTGCACAGAGACCAAAACAAGGCCAGATTTTTGGAAGCAGTCTCAAGTGCTGTGTTTTATGATTAATGGTCATAAAATTAATGGTCCCATTTTGAATATCAGAATATTAACCTGGGTATTGCTGTGACTTGATTCAGGGAAGCCAAAACTAGAGAGGAACAGATTTTGCTCATATATGAATCTGCCTGACGTTATACATTTATTATTCTCTTGAAAGAAATAGCAGGACCTGTGTGAACTTTTATACATTGTCTGGCAGATGGAGTTCTACAAAAAATAGATATGTGCTCTGTTCCCAGCACATATTTTTTGCCAGTAAATGCTGTATTTGTTTTGCAGAAAACATGTTTAGATTTAGTTTGATTAGGTTCAAATAAGTGATCAGAGCTTAGTTCCTTGTCTTTGAAACTTTCACAGGGCCATGTTATCAACAGGACTAGAAACTTGAGTTGTTAGACTTATTTATTTATTTAGTGTATTAGTTATTAAATTCTATGGGATGTAGTTACTAGACAACAAAAAAAGGTATCAGTTTAACAAAGCACAGCAAAACATTTTCGGTGATTTGTGCCAAATTTGGATTTAGTTAAGCTGATAGGAAATAAAATGACCAGAAAATACTAGAGGCCAAAAGTTTCAGAATTAAGGAATAATAAGCTGTACCTTTGGTGTATTATCTGAAATTGAGCAAGTTTCATTGCTAACTCTATGGGTTATATTTGCCACAAGCAGAGGACAATAGTGAAAACACGTTCCACACTCTATGGAATATAACTATGACTCATTAAAGGATTTCCTTTAGTAGAATAAATTCACCTTCTGCTTTCCTTCGTCATCATCTTTAAAGTTACCCTGATACTCAAGTGCTTTACGGCTTTTGAGTGAAAAGATTACAGAAGTGTAAAATATTACTATGTATTATTCCCAGTGGTAGTTTATCATTATATCTAAATATCTTTGTGGTCTTACTATAGCAGAGAATACAGTCAGTGGAGAATTTATCAGTTTACATAGAAAGGGATTGTTTTTTCAGGAATAACAAGGTGAGGTTTCTTAATGATACTTAATGTATTTGAGAGAAAAGGCAACAATATACATAGGAGAGCCTTTTAAGTGTTTCAGAGCTTTTTTTTTTTAATCTCAGGCTGTAAACATGTCTGGGGAACGGTAATGTATAGTGCTGTGGATGAAGTAATAAAAATATAATAGTATCACCTTTTTTTATTCATAGACCCGTGTTTTCCACTTGCTGTTGGTAGCGCTATTACAAATCGAGTGGAATTTCATTACTACATTGAAGTGTTCCATTTTCACATTGCATTAGTCTGCCTTTATTTTACAATTGTACTTAAGTATGATGTACATTTAATTTGGGAATTCTCAGGGAAGTTATGACTGTCTTGAACTATTTGTGTTGGCAGTAGGGTTGGCAGCATAAAGCAGAAGAATGGAAGAGAGGAAAAATTGGGATCACTGTCTATGATGATAGATTTAACTAATGTCAATAATATTATTTTAGAACTTGGAGTAGGTAAGTGATCTGTAACAGTGCTGTTTTACACCAGTGTACAGCCTGTAGAGTTTTGCCAGAACAGTTTCAAATGATGACAGCTTCAAGAAGTTGGTTTAGTAGTCTTTCTATTGCCCTTTGAAAAACATCCTATTTACTTAAGTTGTATTGCAGTTGAATTATTTTCTTTAAAATTTTATTATTGTGGTAAGGATAATTCAGATAATCTTATATACCTTCATATGGCAAAATTGTTTTAAACTATTAATTTAAACAAGGACAACACATCTAGTGTTCTATGTTAGTGTTCTTTGCTGAAGTCATTTGGGTTCTGAGCTGTCCTAATCCATTGTGAATATAAGTATATAAAAATTATTTAATCAGTGTATTTTTGCCCTTATATTTGCGTTATGTTAATGGAGCCATGTAAGTTTATACAAGAAATAAATTCTGGAAGATTGACCTCCTTAAGTGGTAGTAAAGATCTATATAACCTATCAAATAATATTCTTTACTAGTAGAGAAAACTGCAGACTTAGTGTTTTAAATTAAATATATTTGTAAAAAAAATCAAATTCCACTTGATTCTTTGCAGTTACATGAACCTTAGGATATACAAAGACTTGTGGGGTAGATGTCCATGTGGGTAGTTACTTGTTTTGTCCTTAGGCTGAAAAAGAAGAAAAAGAAACTTGATTATCTGAAAACTGGGAAACCCTCACATGATAAAACTGTTTTATTATTGGTGTGGTGGAAATCTCAAATGTGCTGATACGCCACTATACAACAAAACTGAAGTTGATCTAAAAGTAAAAAAAAAAAAACCCAAAACTTTTATGAAATTACAAAACCCTTGCGTTCCATGGATATAAGTTTGCAGATTTGAATAAAGTAAAACCACAATAGAATGTAATAAAGAAAAAATAGGCAATTCTGCCGTGTATTGAACACAATGTACGAGATTCATTGTGAAGGATTGTGCTGTGTATTTACCTGAACAAACCAATAAAAACAATCTTAGATTCCTTCCATTAAATGAAGTTTTTTCTGTGCTGCAACCTTCCATATCTAATAATAGGTGTTGTGAGTGCATGCATATCCTAATTCAATATTTAGAAAACATTTTTCTTATTGTGCTACTTTAAGTCTCTGATATTGGGAGGAGCTCAGCATGGGTGGAGAATTCCTTGTCATTTGGAGTTCTAATTGCTAATGCAATTCCAGACAGTAAATATAAAAAAAATCACCACCAATGACATGTTTGTGTGCTTTCTGCAGAATTCAAGAGTGAAATAAATATTGGTGTGTAAGAAAGTTCACATTGGATATTTCTATATTTGAAGTAAAAGTGATGTTACTGCTTGCAAAACACTCATGCAAAACATCAGACTCCTTTCAGTGTAGGTTTTTGGTGGGGGGTTTAAGTATTTGAATTTGAGGCCTAGNTGTGTATGTATATATATATATATATATATATATATATATATGGCATATGAGGTAGAAACAAAATTGACAATTGAATTATTTTGTAGACCAGCTCTTTGAATGGGTGTATATGAAAAGCTTTCGTCCTTCCAATGAAAGCTTTTTCAAATTTTGCTTTATTTGCCAGCATTTATTTGTATAATTACATTTTCCCCATACTGTGTTTTCCAAGGCTCTGAATTTGTTATTAGTCTTCAAAGCCTTGCAGGCTTTGTTCCATTACTCTTTACATTACATATACTATGTATAATGCAAGATTTTTTCAACTCAGCATAGTTAAATGTGCTATCACTGAAAAAGCTGTGTTTAACTTCAGTGGATGGAAAAGTTAACCCAAGCCTGAAGAAAACAAAATCTGTTGGAAACTAAAGTAAAACTTCCAGACTTTTCAGACGGGAGGAAACTAAAGTAAGGTAAAATTTGTAAGCGTGTTTTGGTAAGACTTAAAAACGTGCCCCTCTCCCAATTAAAACTGGGAAAAACCTTTTTTTTTTTTTTTTTTAATATTGCGAAATTGCTTTTATACTGCAAATTTTGGGGATTCTGTTGGTTGAAAACAGGCTAAGCTTGTGTGAAATAATAGGGGGAAATAACCTTATTTTCATTTGTATGAAGGCTCCTTCTGGCAACTTAGTTAAATCCATGCAATTTTCCCTTGAGAGTTTGAAAGTAACATTTGAATGCCTCTAGTTGCATTCCCTGAACATCTTGTCTTGCCACTGCCCTTGCAAGCATCCAGTTTACAGTAGGTTTTCCAAAGAAATATGCCAAAAGGTGCAATTATATCATAATTTCCACTTAGATCTGTGTGTAGCTGACATGGTTCCGGTATTTTTGCCGCAGTTGTCTGTCAGGTTAGTTGTTTTAAAGTGCCTGAGGACTCTGCAGTGTACCTTAAAACAAAACTAGTACTGCTGCATTTTTCCCAGCTGAATATTAGGTGTCCTGGTAGAGTATAATGTGCAGGAGAGCAGGATGTAAAATCCCTCGCTAATTCCTTCCTTACTTGTAAAGCAACGCACAAGCGGTGGTGGGGTTTTGCTATTAATTAGTCTAAGTGAAACCATTTAGGAGGCTGAATCTTAGCTCTACAAATGCTGCTAGACTCTCCAGACTGTTTGAGCTGGTTGTGCAGGGAGGGACCTAGCTGAGAAATTAAATTTTAATCTATTAGGGATTTATTGGCTCATTTTTGGTTTCAGGCAGTGCTGTCTGTATTTTTATATTTTTTTAAACCTAGTGATTTGTGTACCTGAGGGTAAATTTACTTTTTTCTTCCCTATATTTGCATATATTTTGTCATGTGCCTTGAAGCCTTCTGGTCCTGGCAGCACATAAGTAACAAGTTGTTATTTATTATTATTGCTAATATTATTAGAATTCAGCAGGAGTGGGAGTTCCACATGCAAAGCACAGGTGGCATATGTTCCTAAATGTACTTGAACAGATGCAAGAGGAAGAAAACGAAACTGCTGACTTTAAATGCTGCTGTATGACTTGGTAAAATGCAAGAATACAAAAGGGATGTTTTCCCTGCGAGGCGCTTTACAAGCTGGTGCCTGAAGTGGTGGAAGCATTTCATGCTGCTAATGTTGGGGCAAGTGGCTGACCCTGAGGCACTGCAGTGGGACCCTTGACCATGGAGAAGATGCAAGTTGTTTATGGCCAGTGTTGTGCGCGCAGGCTCAGCTGTGTAAAGAAAGGAAGCAGGGAAGCAAGAGAGAAAAGGAATCATACGTGACAGCACTTTGTACCTGGGGTGCATAAGTGACAGAGGGAACCACGCTGGCCAGTCTTGTGTTGTGACAAACTGGTATTTATTTAGTTCACTGGGGGCTATGAGGACAAAGTGTGGGAAAGCAAGGGGTGGAGATACAGGGTGGCTGGTATTTCTTGGCTAAACCAGCATGTGTTAGCTCCCTCAGACTTCCTTCCTTGCCTTTTCCTCTCTGTCATTTCTTCCTCCTGCATACCCACACAGTCTCCCCACACAACCCCCCTGGCTGGGGACACTGGTGCCAGAGCACCACTTCCCTGCACATACGTGTTTGGCTTAGCACGCTCTGCTCAGCGCAGGGTGCTTGCAAAGCTTGTCCCTAGTTAGAAGCCATATGCACTGACAGATGCAGAGGTCCCCATTTGCTGTTCACTTAGGCTTACAAACAAATTGAGACTCCATGCTGTGAAAACTTTCTTAACCTGGGTTTACTTGTTCTATCTGTGTTCCAAGGACTGTGCAGTAGACACAATTGTCTGCATTCCAGTAGGTCCCAGGAAGTGAGTCCCAGGAACACATGAGTCACAATGGAAACCTCTGCTGTGTGGAACTGCACGGCACTGTACTTTTAAACTGGACATTCAGGAGGCTGAAAGGGATTTGGGGTTTTTGGGTGTGGATATGCATCTTTGTGTACGTTTGATATAATAGTTATTTACTTATGCTGCACATGGTTTGAAAATACCAAACTATTCATAAGAGCTACTCTCTTCTATAGCCTCTCCAAATGCTGTGCACACCTCCGAGTAAATTGGTCTGCTACTACTGAAGTCAGTTTAGGTGACCAATTAATGAACCATGGGTCGAAGATTACAGTGGTTCAAGATGCTGTTCAAGTTTTTCAGTGTCAACTGTAGAGGACAGGAGAGAGTAGACAGCTTTTGGGTCAGCTGTCTCATGACCTACCATGGCTATAAAGGGATATTCCTGTATTTATTAAGGAGATAATGATGTTTCTAATTCTAATATATTATTACAGAAGATTAGCATTCAAATCTACTTGACTCATTGCCAGTATAATTTCAGAAGCTAGACACCTCTGATTTTCCATAGATTGTATTCTATGCTATTAAGTCATATGTCATTTCAGGCTAAGTTTTATTTTCTTTTTCTCGTGGTTTGGGACAGAAACTACTTAAAATTATTACCAAATATTACCAAAATACTTCAAAGCTGTTTCGTCCCTCATTAATTACAAGGCTGAGTTCTAATGATGAGATGCATTTTATGACAATGCCATTTTAGAAAAGGGTGGAGGGACCTCTTGTTACTTTGAGGATTTGGGCCAGTGGGATCTGAACTTCTTGATTTTAAAATTCAACCTGCAACCTAAAAACAAAATATGAATGTTCTTGAGGGTGTGCAGGGGATTACTCTGTTCATCCGCTGCTGCCTTTGTCAGTGAAAGTGCTGTCACTTTGCCATGATCCACTTGTGCCCCTTATCACCCAGTCAGCCTCCTCAGTTACAAGTTGCTGTCAGCTATCAGTGTATTTTCTGCCTTTTTTTTCCTTATAGGAATCCTGTCTGATACCTCTTTCCCTGTTCTAATAGATTCTAACCCAGCACAGTCTCCTTGATCTTTCAGCTCTGCTCCTCAGTTCCAACTGCACATCCCATCCTCTTTCAGAAGCCTTTGTTTTCCTGTCAAGCACTGCTTTTCTTACCCCATGTACTGCTTACACTCCTTCCCCACCATTCACACGTACTGTCTTTACTCCCAGTGCATTCACTCTCATGTATTCCTCTGCATCCTCACCCTGTCCTTCCCAAATACCAGACCTACTCAGTGTCATTCATTCTCTTGTGTTTTTAAAACACCTTGAATAGACCCAAACCAATAAAAAATAAGCCATCTTCCATCAGAGAAACTTGATCTTGGTGTGGTATGGCCTTAAATAAACCAGTTTTGAAAATATGCTGTTACATAAGACTCTTAGCTTTGCTTTCTGTTTTTGAACAAGTTTTTAAGCATCCTGGTTACAGGGAAAAAAAGCCTATAAGTGTTAAGCATAATGGATCATGATCCTAATGTTTATTATGGTGTTAAAATCTTGTCATTTCTTGGTAGTCCGCCATTGAATTTTTTTATGATAAAATTTCCAATTCAGAAGCAGGTCCTTGATAGAAACTGATATTTAACGTGACAAATCAAAATTATGTACAGAATCAGCAATCAGTATTTATTCAGACATTTTCCATCTTTTTTTTTGTAATGTACTTGTTTTAAATGAGATACTGAAATTATTTAAATTGTATTTTACATTTCCAAATAGGAAAACCTGTCTTTTAACAATTGTCATGAGGTTTGAAATCTACTACTTTCAGTGAGATGAACAAAAATATTTTTGAACGTTGCTTAGCTTGTCAGCTATTACTAGTGTTAACAGAAGAAGCTTCTTTTTTTTCATGTGAACATATATAAGTACTTATACCTTGTTTGTGGGTGCGAATTTTGGTTGTATGCAGACACACCTGGTGCAATTTAGGAGTAAGGAAAGAGAGAAATATACATTTCACAGTGGTAACTTTCTCCTCAAACCCACATGAAAACATACTAATTTTTGTTAGGGGTTACTGGATACAGATGAGCCTGCCATGGCTCCACTCTCCCATGTCTAACCACGAGCAAGGCTGAACACATGCCCAGTGGACATAAAGGCAGAAGTGTAAAATCAGGTTGCCTCTAATCCAGGTCAATACAAATAAAGTTCTGGTTAGACTAGGTGGTTTAGAGTCAATATCTTTTACGATATGTCAGCCAGGATGTCAAGTGATGTTTGGAACAAGGAGTTCTCGACATATGACCCACCTAGAGCCTGTATCCTGCCTGGTTAGTCTTCCTGTGCTGAACACAGGGCTGGGCAGCAGTCAGGGTGCTGTGTTACAATGGGTGCACTTTGGTCTTGATGCCACTTCTGTCAGAGAGTCCGGCCCTACCACGGGATTTGACCTGTGTGGTACATCACTGGAACCATTGTTCACAACTGCCTCATGATAAAATGTTACAGGAGGTCTGTGAATCAAGCAAAGGTCTAGATTTACAGGGATATTTTGGTATTACTTCTAACAGCTAATGGGAAGGCGACAAAGATCTTGATCTACAGGGGTATTTTGATGTTACTTTTGACAGCTGATGGGAAGGTATTCTCTCTGTATTATTCACGTGTTCTGCCTAGTTTGCACAGGAGTTGAGGTCAGACTCCCAGTTCTGGGTGATACAAAGCATCCACATATGCATGTGACTTAGAAATACGTGATTTTTCAGCACATTGCAAGATAAGACATAAAATATTAAAGGAGGTTTTTTTTCTGTATTTTTTTTAATGCCTCTTCTGGTGTGATTGTAAATTTAGAAATTATGAATTTGTTCCAGATGGGAAGAAAAAAAATCAATCTCACAATTTCTTGTGAGGAAAAAGAAAGATGTAGAAAAAGTATTTCAAATTCATGGTTTCAGTGCAGTTGAATTGATCAAGTGAAAACAAGACATTTTATTGTCTTCATTAAAATACTCAGACAAAATGACGTTACAAAGGAATCAGCCATTGCAGTGAGAAATTGTTATTCAGAAATATTTTGTCAGCAGTATTAATTGAAAATGTGTTAAATTTTCCTTTAGCAAGGGCCAGATCAATGTCACAAGAGGACCATAACACTGAAAGTTGTGACTTAATCATAAATATTACTTTATTTCATAGGAATTGTACCTGTGCTGTGTGAGATGGTCAATGCAAACTTAAATTTGAAATACAAAAATGAGAGTCAGAGGAGGATGTGATAAATCCAAGCCCAGAAAATAGCTGAACAACTGTTTAACCTTTCTCTCTCTCTCTTTTTTTTTTTTTAAAGTATGTACAACCGCATTACAGGGATTAATAAGTATTTTGAAGAGGGAACCAAATAATAATAATATGGTACAAGAGAAGTTAACTTCTGGCCGGTCTTTCCCTTGTAGACCTTGTATTTTGCCTGTCGTGTTTCTTGTGCTAACTGAATGTGACCAAACAGTATTTGCGAGACAAAGAACTGCAGTGATGGAGGCAAACGTTTTATAAGATACTTATTTGCATGGTGTGCCTGTATCTCAGTGGTGTATTTTCAGACAAGGTCTCTTTGGCTAGGTTGTGGTGCAGACAGCCTTGAGCTCTCATTCTGAATCACTCCAGTGTCTTCATGCTGGTCTAAAGTGTATATATCTTGTGTGAGAGAAGACATATCCTTGATACTCAGAATTCCATAGAGTAAACTGACCTTTTTAAAGGACTCTTTTTAAGCCAGGTAGATGGGGATTCAGCATTCTGAATCAGACCTGGAACAGACCCATCTTTTATTAATATAATGTCTTCTGATTTACTGCAGGAAGACACTGAAATGATTAAGTATACCAGCAGTCTGCATAAAATGCCTGGGTGACCTCTGAAGCACTATGATAAATATCAAAGAAAAAATTTTAAACCTGTATGATCGGCTTAAGGAAAATTAAGGCCATATCTCAGTTTGTTGGAAATGCTGTTAAAGTAGGAAGACAGGTAGTGCCTGCAGAGTGGCAGAAGATCTAGGTCACATCTTTTTCCATATGACCTAAAATGAGTGAGTACGCTGGGTGGAAATTATCTTTCCACTGGAGTTTGCTTTGCAGTTTTTCTCCTTGGTGGTCTTCCCAAAGGAAAGCATGGGTAAATAGTATAAACAGCTGATTGACCATTCTAAATGATCAATCTTGTCTGTTCTCTTTAGGGATGCTTACATGTGTACCATCTTCTTTGTTCTCCTTATTCGAAGAAAGAAGCAGTATACGCATAGATAGAGATTTTCTGAAAAAAATTAACATCTTCTGATAGCAAGTGTCTTACTGAAATTCCTTTGTAGTGCCATTGCACCTTTTATTACAAGATCTCAAAGCACTTAAGACATATTTGCCTATTAAACCTTACATCTCTCTGCAGAGAAGTGTGATTTCAACCAAATGCAAGCCCAGCAGACGAGACACTGAAATTGGCTGGACATATAGTCATTAAAATCCTTTAAGAACTACTTTAGTTGTGTAATCTGTATATAAAAACATTGTTAATCTCAGGTGGTTCAGGAGGTGATGTGGGACAGAGGCTGCCCACAGATTACTCCTATTCAGCCTGTAGGGGTTTTTGCAGGGTGGGGCTGGAAGTGAGGCTATTCAACCTGCTCTGCCCAGACTGTTAAGCATCATCTCCAGTCTGCCCTGTCTCACCTGGTGACTCACTTGCTGCTGCTGCTACTCATGAAGAGATGTGGACATTGCCCTCAGGTGTGAATAAACCCAGGTGCTACCCCCTTGGTGGAGGAGGAGCAACCTAACTCCACTTCGGCTCCACCCTCTTCTGCTGTCCAAGATAAGAACCACAGCCTGGGGTAACTGGCCTTTCTTGGTGTTGCAAGAGGCACTGTCCTCAGCTTGTGCCTCCCCAGCCACTGCAGAACAAGAGGTGGGGGGAGGCAGGGTGCATGTTTACATGCTGGCTGTAGGCGAGTGCATTTGATGGTACAGGAAGGGTGATCTGAGTACAGGCTGCTGAGGGAGAAAGGAGGAGACGCAGCTACTTAAATGGTAGAACGTAGGCTGCTGCTGTGGGTGCAGAGTGGGTGATTGCTGCAGCAGCACTTCAAGAGGCATAGCTCCAGCAGGTCAAGTTGACCTTAAGAGAAAAAAGATGAGGCTGTAGACTGGAGATCTGCCTGTGTGCATGCTGAGTTCATGCCTCAGTCTGCAACAGCTGTTGGAATTATGGACATATTTCTGGACAGAAGGAGGTGTACCTGCACTGTGTAGCATATGTGGCATAAATGAAGAGTCTCTGGGAAATGTTGAATCTGCTGGGTGTATACTGTGAAGTTAATCCCTGTGCGAACAGTAGGTGTTTATGCAGAAGAACCAGGCATTCAGCAGCCTGGACAAGTACCACAAATCCTCGCATGCTGCCTGAAGACAATTTCTAGCTGGAAAGAGGGAAAAATGAATGTAGGGTAGCTCTAACCTACACAATGAACCTGTAGGTTAGGATGGAGGCTTCCACCCACATGACCTACTTGTGGAACAGCTTATTTTCTGAAATAAACAGTGCGATATCATCCATGCCTGTTTGAGTAGGACGTGTATTTCTGTTGGCTGGAAGAAAGGAAGGTACAGTTGTCAAGCCCAGATGGAGGCTTTGAAATATGCATGATAGTGGCAGCTGTGTGTGGGACGAATGAGTTGAAGTGTGTTGAGGAGGAGGAGGCTTGTTTACTGTGCTCCTGTCTTCTTGTAGCTGCAGAGTTGAATGAGGAGAGAAATGTGGAATGTGTTTCATGTCCGTGGATTATTGCTTCACTGTGCTGGACAGTTTTTTTCTCCCAATATTCATTATTTGTTTGAAAATTCATAAAGGATCAGTGATTTGCAGTGAAGGAGATTGCAAAGACATCAGTATTTCGACAGTCCTAGATCCTTAAGGACCAAGTCCCTGATTTCTCATCTGGGCCCTTCTGCCTGCAGGATCCGTCTTGAAAGCAGGGCTGAGGCAGCTGTGTGCATGCTTTGGAGAGGAATGCATTGTCTTCGCAGCATTTCTGATCTTGAATTTTGTGTGCGCCCTTATTTATGAGTGTATTTTGTAGTCTGTGGTTATGTAAATACTTAAACCTATGTATCACTGGCATTTGTGTGTCGCGGCTGTGTTTTGTTGCTGCTGTAGTTACCGGTTGGCAGCGATGCCCAGGGGTGGCTGCAGGTGAGACCTGGCTGAAGGCAGTGGTGTGCAGCTCACCCTCTTCCTCACAGGGAAACAGGGGCAGTTGGGGACAGGTTGCTGAGGCCTCCCAGCCAAGCCCTGCCTACAGGCAGCCTGCTGCTTGGTTCCCGGGTGCCTGCCTTCCTCTCCCTGCTTGGAAAGGCAGCCTGTGGTGCTGAGCTGGGGCGGCCTGTGAGGAGAGCCAGCTTTCATAGCTGTGGAGTGCGCCACCTCTATTCAGGACAAAAGGCAATGCCAGCCCTAGCCAAAAGGTTTTGTGGTTCGTAAGAGAGACTGTATGTACTTACATGTACTTATAAAAGGGGATGTGCCATACACAACAAAAAGTATTGCATTTATGTAGTGAAGTGGATAGTGTCAAGTTCATTCACAACCTCCTTTGGGTTTTATGTTTTCTTTAGATTTATGTTCATGGCTTTCAGTCATCTCATTAATTAACACTATTCTGTGGAGAGAATAAGGGTTTATGGCTTATTCTTTTTCTCACAAGAATGTTTTCTAAGCATGTTTTATTATGTGTGCATTTTTTGCATTCCCATCCCAGAGCTTGAAATCAGTATTTTCTGAATAATTCCCTAGTATCTCTTTGAGATATGTGGCCTAAAAAGCTTCTTGAATTAATTAAAGTAAATGGTCTAAAAAGAAATTCTGAAGATCTAAAGTTTTCTGTTAGAAGAATATCAAAAAGGCATGAACCCTAATAACTTCTAGAATTGGAGAGTCAGTATTGGTGTCAGGTGTTTTACTCTTTGCTAGTGCTTGGTTTGTCCTGTGCTGTCATAAGAGCCTTTGCTCTTACACTCAAATAAGGTGTATCTGCCTCCGCAGAATGCCAGTTAAACGTAGTGGATGGCTTCCAGATACACCTGATTTTGAGAGTGGCTGCCATTTTAATCTGTAATCATATGACAGTGACTTCCAAATTTTTGTCTGTTGAAAGTCTATATCCCAAGCGATTAATCTGATTTGAGCTTTAAGCTTACAGCTATCAGACTTCCATTATAAACATCCTTCCTTCCCTCTTCATTTTCTTGTGAGTCTGTGAACAAACTCTGTTTCAGACCTTTGCCATTCATGAGGTATGTCCAAGTATTTTATAAAGAACCACAGCCACAAAAGGAAGCAATATTGATATTTGTCCTTGATACGACTTTTCCACAGCTTTATTTTTCTCACCTCAACTGTGACATGGACAGCAGTGTAAAGAGCCAAAGTTAGAGGTCATCAAATGTTTCATATGGCCAGTTCTCAGGAAATTGCATAAGTCTCTAAAATCTAGTTTTCTTGAAGTCATAAAAGGCACTGAATTGATCAAAGTGTAGAACCATCAAAAAGTGAAATTTACAAGTGTTTGTGTTGGACAAACACAACATCTTCACAACACTTCAAAGAGAAGATGTTGCTGCAAATGGAGTGTGAAAAAATTATCTGCTTAATTAGTAGCAAACAATCATGGCAGCAAAAGAATTTTTGGTGTTTATATTCTATTAATCATAGTCCAGATTTGCTTCTAACAATTTTACTTTGAAAATTAGGCTTGTTTTATTATTGTTCTACTCTTTTCCAAATGAGGCTGTAACTTTGTTACTGCTTGAATTTCTATTCATTCTTGATCCAGTTTTAAGGCCTCTAGCTTGCACCCCGTGCTGCCATTTCCATCTTAGCAATATGAGTACACACTGTTATCATCTGATATTGCTCACATCTTGTCTTCACTTTGTATGTAGACATACTGGAGATTGAAGGTTCAAGCCATAGCCTTTATCCAGCCTCGGTCTGATTTTCTTTCTTCCATGAAGCAGATACCATTTAGAAATACCTGTTTAATCTGGTAAACAGGCAAACTGAAGCACTCACTTAAATTTTTGTGCTCCTTGTCAAGGTCTGTAACTGAAGATATTTTTTTTTCCATGATAGAATTATCATATGGGCATTGCTTTATCAGCAAGAGAAAAATGTAAGTGGTGTTTATTTAGAAGTGTGCATGTCTGTATTTAAGTATGAGCATTCAAAGATGTCTATAGGAGAGGGAGGTAATCAAATCCTGAAGAATTTCTGCCAACTGTCTTCTGTCAAGGTCAAAAGGATTATTTAATAAGTCCTGCTCAGTCAAGAGTTTTGACTGGCTTCTTCCAGAATGTCCTGAGCTTTAAGATGTCATCACAGGGAGTAAATTCTCTAGGCTTCAGTTTATCTTAAAATTGACAATAAACTTAGCTATTGTTGTTTGCCTGGATGATGTCTTGGGGTAAAACATGATTTTTCCACTGCTTTGTACCTTGAGTTATAAATTCTAGTTGGTTTCCTTTTCAGTTTCTTTTAAAGTCCTACCTGTAAATGTTAAACTGTTGTAGACACTCTGCTGAAATACTAGCTGTCATTTTTCTTCACAGTTTCTTCAAATATATCAGTAATACAATATTGTTTAACTACATTAGAGAATATTTGTTGCCTTAATATGTAGGATATTTTATCAAATGTTCTGAACATCAAGGAAAAAATTAATAAAGAAAAACAAAACAGCAGCCTAATTCTACCTGACAGTATGTAGAGGAATCGGTTATGGCCCTTCAGTGCAGCTTTTCTGAAAGTCCTTCATGTAGACTTTTTCTATGCTCTCATGCCCCCTATGCTAAAAAAAAATGAATTTTTTTCAGAAATTTTGCTGCAGTTAAAGTTCAGTAACCACCAGCAGTAGTGGAGTACTATCATGATTTACCCCTGGCTGGTAAGAGAGCACCACACAGCCCTTGCTCATCCCCCTGTGGTGGGATGGGAGTGAGAATCAGGAGAGTAAAAGTGAGGAAAACCCGTGGGTTGAGGTAAAGGCAGTTCAATAGGAAAAGCAAAAGCCATGCATACAGGCAAAGCAAAACAAGGAGTTTGTTTGCGAGTTCGCCTGGGCCGGCAGGTGTTCAGCCATCTTCAGGAAAACAGGGATCTGTCACACATCATGATTACTTGGGAAGACAAGTGTCATCACTCTGAACATTCCCCTCTTCCTTCTTCTTCCTTCTCCTTTATCTAATGAAAATGATACCATATGCTATGGACTATCCCTTTGGTCTCTTGGGATCAGCTGTCCCAGCTGTGTCCCCTCCCAACTTCTTGTTCACCCACAGCCTCTGCACTGGGGGGGCAGTGTGAGAGGCAGAAAAAGCCTGGACTTGGTGCAAGCACTGCTCAGCAATAATCAAAACATCTGTTTTCAACGCTTTTCAGCACTAATCCAAAACATAGTCGCATATCACCTTCTGCGAAGGAAATTTACTTTATCTCATCCAAAACCAGCACAAATAGAAAGCTCAGAGAACATTGCATATATGTGAGATCCATCCAGGGTGTACTACAGGGCCAAATAAAGGAGAACCCACCCCCCCGCCTCCAAACAGGACTCGTAAAGAGAAGGGTTGAATCTTGTTTGTGGAGTAAATGTAGGCTATATAGGACTGAACTTGTTGTAAGGGGAAAGGTAGCACCAGTCTTCCTACCACAGTCTCTTTGTTCTTCTTCTCTCTTCTAGTTGAATTTAACTCTTCCGGCTGAAATAAATGTAATTATGGTGCCCTAAACAGGCATTATGATTCAGGGTTCTAGCTCTAGTTTTCAGGAGCAATGGTGAGGAATGGTAGACTCCTTCTGAGGAGTGTATATGTCCGAGGTATTAAACTGGAAGACTCCAATATCCCAGGACAAACTGAAGTTTTGGGTTCAGATGTTATCAGCAGCAGAGAAAATAACTTGGTTACGTCTGTATCTTTCCTCTTGTATTTTAATTAACAGAAGACGCAACAAAGTGAGAAGAAAATTTTATCCTAGTTTATTATTGTCTTGTCTGTATTGCACACAGATATGAACAACCACCTATGGGAATTCAAATCCTTAAAATATTCTCCCAGTTGATAACCCCTTTCATAACATACCATTAGCTGTTAGGAAGACTACCTGCAAAACTTTAATAAGCTTTTTCAAGACATTACATTAGTGCTGCATTTCATATGCAACTTGCTTGGCTGATACTGAAGTGGTAATTTTTTATCAAACTTGTGCATCTTGGTTAAAAGCTAAATTGGTATTAGTTTGCGCTGACACCAGCAAGGTGGATCCAGGAAAAAATTCCATGATGAGGACCTCCCCAAAGAATGGATAGCATCCCTGTAATATGAACCAGAATGGTGTCAGAATTCTTTGTACGACTGAAAAACAGAGGACTGTAAAATCACATGTAAAAGACAAAGCTATTGGTTTCAGTGTCTTTCAGTTTGATGGAGATAGAAACAGATTTTGAACAGTCACTAGAGACTTGAGAGGCAGTTCCGGTATATGTGTATGTAAAAACTTCCTGACCTGTTTAGACAGAAAATGGCAATGAAAGAGAAGAGAAGAGAAACTCTTTCTGAGTGTCAGTGAGGTACATGCCTAAACATGCACAGATAACTCCTCTGTATTCTAATGGGTGAGTTGAGCCTGTCAAGTTGCAGATGTTGTAATCGTAGAGTGATTTCTGAGTTTACATGGATGACAACTTGCATAGGGTCTGAATTTTTTGATTGTTTCTATATATGCATATAAACCATCAACTAGGTGCTACTGAGTACCTATTAGTGATAGTCTAGTATACAGTTTTACACTCAAATCTCCAGTTGATCTGTGTCCCCTGACTCCTTTTCTTTCCCCTCTGAGTAACATGTTTGAAGTCTTACCAGCTGGGAGACACTTACGGAAGACCAAGCTCTATTGAAGTAGTGTCTGTTCACCAGAATCCTCGTGTGAAGCCTAAACCTGTAGTGACCATAGGAAACGTCCTTCATTAAACTGTGAAAATAGTTCAGAAGTGTTTAAAATTTTGTGATCAGCTGCAGTCATTCAAGAGAGATGTGAATTTTGCAAACAATGTAGAGCTTTCACAATCCTTGATGCAACCAAACACTTTCCTTACATGAAGTCCCAGACTTGATGTAATCGTAGGATCACTCAAGTTGGAAGGTAAGCTGTTAGGTCGTCTAGTCCAATCCCTTAGTCAGATCATGCTCAACACTGACCCAGGTTTCCTAGGACTTTGTCCACCTGAGTTCTGACTGATAAGTTAGAAACCTCCACTCTTCTACAATTACACATCCATCTCTTTCTGTTGTGTTGTACAGAACTGCTCAATCACAGTGTCTGCTAAGGATCTCACTGGTGATAATCCTGTTTGCTGGATGTGTGATAATGTAACACTCCTAATCCATCATGTATCCCAGTACAGCATATTTTCAGGTACTATTATAAGCATGTACTACACATCCAGATTTTTCAATAGTTCTTGTTAAATCTAGATGGAGAGTGTGCTGTTGAAGGTTTTAACAGCAACCACACCCCAGAACTACTAAAGGTAATGGTTAAGCAGCAGAGTTAGTTTCCTTCAGTATTAATTGCTTTTTTGACAACACTGCTCTTCTCTGCAGTTGCAGAGAAAGTATTTCTTCTTGTTATTCATTAGGTTAGTTCAGTAACTATTTCATTCACACAGAATGAAGAGAAATGAATTCAGTGAGAAACAAGCTGGGAGTTATAAAGTGGGAAAACTGGTTTTCCTCCTACTCACCTGCGAATAACAATGAGGTGTGGGAGGATAATATCTACTATCTCCAAAATCTTGTAGAGCATAGTGAAAAGAAGCACTAAATCTGGTTTTACTTACTACAGAAAACATATAGTTTCTTAAGTATGTCATCTGAATAAATAATGTGTTGTTTTAAGCTTTTCTTTGCATTCGCAGCACATCTAAAGTAAGATCATTTATTTAGTTAAAACTGTTCAGAATTCTGCTTGGAAATATTTTAGCATATTCCAGCTTATCACCAGTCATGATACTTATCTAACAGAAATAAAGTAAATGCACCATTTTAGTCACCATTTTCTAATACAATAAAAAACAAGGAGTATAGCAAAAACCAAGATTTCATTTGTTTAGGGGGGTGTTTGCCATTTTGTTACTTGGTTTTGGCTCTTACAAGTCTGGTTACTTTCCCAAACACTGGAGTCCCTTTTTCTGCCCGTGCTTGACTAGGCGGGTGTGTTCAGTGTGACATTTTTGTAATGCTCAATGGCATCAATGCCTTGGGCCTTATTTCTCTGCAGTTTTCTTCACCAGAGGCCTCATCCAAAAATGGCAAGTCATGCAGAACATAGCAGTCTGCTTACTATCATACCACAAAGAAATTGCTTTTGTTTTTGTTTTGTCCAGCTACAGTAGAGTTTCCTGTATTTTTTTCAAGATGAATTTAAAGTGCTGGTTTGGGTTACAAAGCAGTACATTGCTGTGGGTTTGTCTGCTTTGCTCTTGGTTGCTCCTCCTGTGTTATTATGCAACAGTGAAGTTAACAGATGTACTGTTTTGCCTTCTTATGAAATAGCCACTGATAGGGAACATCTCTGTTGTAAATCTTAGTCCTCTTTTTGATATAAATACATACGATGACCTATGAAAAAATCATATATGAAAAATCTCTTTTATTAGTTCTTTAAAAAGATTACCATTAATAAGAGTAAAGAAATTCAAATCAGGGAAGCAGTCTTCATTGCTTTTGAGGACTGATAAATATAGTTAGCGATTTATTAGTCTCTGCTTCAGGATTTTCTGTTGGTTTTAAAAAAATCTATATCTTGATAGAAATATTACAATATACAGTCAGTTTATACTGCTGAGTAATGTGCACTGATACCATTTAGGCTAGTTTATGACAGTTCCATGTAAAGCACCCTTTCTATATGACATTTAGAATCATTTAAATAAGAGATGGATAAGAAATAAACAGATCATCTCTTTGATCAATTTCAAGTTTCTTCAAAAGATGATAAACGTCTGATACTACCAAAGAGAAAGTCCTATCTGAAGCTGGCTGTCTCTGTATTTAGCAGCAACATAATTCCTAATTGACTGAGTGCTATTAAGGGAAAGCAAATCTAGAACTGAAGTATGTGAGATCCTTTCAGATTCCTTCTCTGATTTCTTGAGTTGTTCAGAAAGTCAAGAGTCCTTCTAATACTTACTCTGTCTTCAGTTTGAAAACCTGGGAAGTGGTAATGACAAAAACCAAAGTAAGGGTAGGAAAATGTCTGTAGAGAGGCAATTAAAATGCCATAGTAATACTGTGATATGCAGATTGATTAATTTTTTTTAAGCTAAATACACTTAAAATACGGACATCATGATATGATAGTTATCCTTTTACCATACAAGGTCAATAAATGGTTAAAATATGACCATTTCTGCTGTAGATTTTTTGCACTTATTTTTCAAATTGACTATGGATAGGTGTGCTAATTGGCAGTGATACAGGTGTTGTAATTATAGACATGAAATTTCAGAAGTAGTTTTATATTAATTATAATACTACTGTATTGCAATACTATATCATATTTTGCTTTTAGATGAAATATATGTTTTGACTACATTCACAGCTTGATAAACCCTGGTTCTTTAATAGAAAACCCTTTGCAGGGAAGCACAATGTGCTTTTACTTTATTGCATGTATGCAAGTTGATGACTGGATGTCAAGCATTTTATAAATCAAAGCAGTATTTAATTTGTATTTTCCTCTAAAAGATAGTACAATTTCATGTAAAGGCAAGCTGTGGTATTTTAGGTTGGGAGTCAATGTGAATTTTCTGGGTTATTGTTTTGTTTCAGTGTTTTCCACTCAAAAGAAGATGTTTGCCTACCTGTATTCAATTTGCCATACTTGTAGGTTTTATTACCTTTTTTTTAGTTATCTATTTTGAATATTTTGGAAGCAGATACAAGCAATGCCTGCAGTGAGTCAAATAAAATTTCATGGTTCTCATAACAACTATCACTGTATTGTAACTGCTACTACACCAAAGACTCAGTTCTTTGAAATGTAATACTAATTTTGATCGCACTGTGGCTGCATATGCGCTCCCTAAATACATAAGGAAAACAATTTATCAGAGCACTAGTTCCAGCAGAGTAAGTTAACACACATCTGTGTGGGTACTGTGGGAGATCACTGCTGAGTGGTATCTCATTAGACTGAAGGTCATCAGTTAGATTTTCTGATAAAGTATTACTCTTCCTGAGTTGGCATCAGAGCTAGTAACCAGTAGTTGCAGGTAACCAACAGAAGGAGTAACAAATACAATTTGTATGATCCATATAGTCATTTCATTGTTGTCTGCTTCTCAAAACCTTTTTGAAGTACATAGAAGACATTGCTGGAGCTGTAATGGAGTGGACTTCTGCAGTCAATAGGCTAGGCACCCAGCCAGTTTGTAATTCAGTGAGACACAGTACATTATCTGTTTTGACAGTCTTCATGGCTAAATAGTCTGGCTCTTCTAATACCTAACTGTGTTTATAAATAGATATGAAGAAATAAAATGGCTGATCTTGACAGCAAACTTGGGATATGGCCCGAGTTCACATGTGCTTCTTCCCTTCATTGGAGTGGGAAGAACAAAGTAAACTGATTGAGTTAACTGGAACTTGAAAAACATCTCTGGCATGTGTTTTCTTTGAGGTTTCAGTAATGCATAAAGAAATGTGATATTTATGAGCTCTGCTTTGTAAAATATATTCGTTTTCACACCAAGAAAAACAATCATTTTAGTGGCGAAATGGTAGAGCATTCACGAAGGGCTGTACTTAGAAGAGTGGCTGTCCAGTTTGCATGTTGTATGGAGAAGGATGGAACAGGAAGAAATTGTCCTTGTTTCTGATTTGTATTTCTTGCTCCAGATAAAGTATTTTAGCAGATAGTTTTCCTGGTGAATTACAGGCAAACGGCTGGAACCTAAGTATACGTTCCAAAGACATCTGTGGGCTCTCTCCTATGCTAGCACAACTTACCAGGAAAGGTGGGCATCATACCCTTTGACGTTGTTGGAAATACAGATCTTCAATAAGACAGGAATTATCCTTTAAGCTCATTTTGGGTTGAAATGGATGTAGAAGGTGCATCTGTCAGCAAGTAATACCCTTTGATACTGCATAAAAGTTGATGCCAAGAATTTGTCTTTTCCTTCCACCGTGTGTTAGGCAGTCCCAAAAGGTAAACACTGGACTGCTTAAAGTTGGTCTTCGGGCTTCAAGCTGTGAGCGCTCATCTCACACAAGAAATTGACTGAGGTCACTTTGATTTTGCATTTATGTGCCTTGCAGGAGAGGCTGGGATTCCAGACATACTTCTTTACTATATCTAGTTAATTTCTGCTTTAATTTCATCCCACTTTATGGTCTGCTCCTTGGAAATTAGTGTTGTGTGAGAGCTGTAGTTTCCACTTTAGCCAGGTGTCTAAAAACCCTGTGCAGTGTTGCACCTGAACCTCCTGGTGCATACAGGTATAATCCAAACCAAGCTTTCCTGAGTGTAAACAGGAAGAACAGCCCTTTGTGGTGGTGCTCAAAGTCCAGGTGGACTCAGCTCGGCTCTGCATTAAGTAGTTGGCCTTGCTTTCCTGACAGAGGGGTGGAAGAGTCCAGCGCCCTGGTCATGCTGTGTCATGTAAAATTTGTAACACATCTCTGAGCCAGGATTCTTGGCTGATTCAAAGCTAAAGGTTGAACGTGACCCAGTCTCGCTGTTAGTCCGAACTGAATGTCTCCAGACGGGCATGCTGATGGGGGCTGGTCAGCAGCTCTGCTCCAGGACTCTGGTGTGAAGTTTCTTATTGAGTGGTTACAGGTGGTCTGGACTGGAGAGGTTTTTGTTCTGTTGCAGGGGTGTCTGGGCCTGGTGCTGCAATTGTCTACTGCCAAATTATAAATAAATGGGCATGGCCCAGAAACCTCCAACATTTATGAACGTTATCTGAGTAACCAGCGCCTTTTTTGTATTGTGAGGAGCAGGACAGAATACTGGAAAGTATTTATTTACCAAATGTTTTGGGAAAAGAGTATGTATTCTGCAAGTCAGAATTAGAGGTACCTTACATAAAATCAGACAGTGGCATCAGATATATTTACTTGGACCAATACTCTTATACTCTAGGGTAATATTTTAAATCTGTGTGGCATTTCATTGTGGCCAGTTTATGTGGCAGTAGACTCTCATTTTGTTAAGAGACGATTCTGGTTCATGTTACATACACACTGGTTCACGTGTTAGCTGACACTCACTCTTGTGTTGCTGTTGTCACTGTTGTGGCAGTAAGGCCAGTTTCTGACCACGTGATGATAGGAGTCTCCATCACAAGTATCCTTGTAACACCATTTTCAACTTGTTTGGATGAGAACCCCACAAACTCTGGTTTGCTCCAGCTGGCCTGCAGTTCCTTGTCAACACACCAGTATGTATGCATAATGAATTTCTAGTTGAAATCGTCTCATCTGTGTGCAGAAAGTTGTCTGGTTCAATGATATATGTATCTCAACAGATAAATAGTGTCTATTAGTTCACCATTTACTTTGTATGAGCAAAGCAGGACCTGCCTGGGTTGTTCCCAGGGCTGCTGGGAACTCCCTGCCTCTCCAGTTCCTGACATGCAGTTGATTATCTTGTTAACATGGACTGGGACTGCCTGTGGAGTTCTTTTATCGATTCCTCAGACCTCTGGTGGAGCTGGGACTGCCCGGGGCGGGTTCCAGTAGCTATCAATCAATTATCTCATCTGTACAGAAACTAGCTGGGGAGTTCCCGGGACTGCCCAGGGAGTTCCTATGGGTGACTCAGCACTCCCAGCATGTGCAGGGGTGCAGCCCTTGTCCCCAGCTGCATTACAACTACAGCTACTCTGTTAATTTGGAGTGCACGTGTGTGTACCCACCTGGTGCATGGAGGCGGGAGTGTTGGGAGGACCAAGAGGTTTCGCAGAGGCCAGTTGATGCTTAGGCATTTCCTGGTGTGTCCTGCTTGGCTGACCAGTAGGCTGTGTTCTTTGGTAGGCACAGATGCCTTTTCTTTCATTCTGGGCTGCCATGTTTACAACCTACTAAAAAGTGCTTTTCCTGCCATGGAAAAATCAAAACCACCATGCTCACTGGCACCAGAATTAGACTTCAGCAAAGGTCTCTTTACTGGAGTAATTTGCTACTTTCTTACCAGCTACAGCAGGTGTTGTTTGAACCTTCTGTTTCTTAGAGAAGAAAAGGGCAGCCTATTACTGAACTGGTAGTGCTTACTGATGAAAAAAAATGTTTATTGCTGATGGAGAACATCGAAATCTCATGGGTTTGGAACCTGGTGTGATGTCAGGTAGTTGTCATAAAGTGGCTTCCCCTAATATGTAAGAGTATGTGAATCTAAACTTCCATATAGTAAATCTCCTTTTTCTTTTGCAAATGAAATGAAAAGTAGTGAGCAAGCCAGAAGTACAGTAAATAGATATGTCTGAAATGTTAGTTTGGAAACTCAAGGAACAGTTAAAGTTAGTTAGAATAAAAAAGAGTGAGAGAGGTTTGAGCTGTGTCTGTGTTCATGAGCATGTAAGGCAAGATAGGGCTCCATGCTGTTTTCTTTTTCAGGCCACTCTCTCCAAAACAGTCTCCAGGGAGCAGACGGTGGTTGTGTTTCTTCTACTCAGTGACCTGTCCTATGATGATGCTGAGAAGCCAAGTGTACACCACACTGAAATTGCAGCACGTCGAGCTTACACAGAGGAAAACAAGGGGAAAAATTAAAAATGCATATTCACTACTAGTGTTGTTAAAAATCAATTTTTGCTGTATGAACTATGATGTAAGAACAGTGAATGTGGGAGTGGTATAATGGACAAGAAGATCTCTAAAGGTATTAGAGACCTTGGTTACTCTAGTTTGTTCGCAGAAATAGATCAGCTGGTCAGAATTACAGTATCTAACTATGAAAGACAAAATACACTTAAGAAGGTCTTTGAACACTGATCCTTGTGAGCTGTGTAAGAGGAGAAATGAATTTATGCTAACAGTCATGTGGCTGCATTTGGAGGGAATGAAAAGGTGTGTGCCTTGGAAATGGTTGTTTCTATAAGAGTGAGTGTAGGGGCATGGAAAATAGCCTTGATATAATGTCTGGAGAACTGCCTAGGGGTCGGAACACCAGAGTTCATCCCTGGGGTCCCCTGCTGCCTTGTTGCCTTGGCCAGCTCATTTCCCTGTGCCTTGCTTTCACCAACAACAATCAGGAAACAAATACTTCGTTTCCTTTGAGACTGATTCATGAGAAAGACAATGAAAGCAAGGAAGTGTTATCATCTGCGGCTGGAATACCACACACCTAGTGAATGCTTAACCCCCACTTGTACTATTTAATTTAAATGCAGTTAGTTTATATGGGGGTTTTCCCATGGTTTCTTTAGAGATGTAAGATAATGTGATTTTTTTTTTTCTCCTGAAATGCAGCTCTCTAGAACAGCGTCTTGCTTGAAGTGTTGTGTGAAGAATAGTCATGTTTATGAGGACGGTATAACACGTTAGGTCACCTTTCATTGAACCATGTGCTTTATAATTAATGTACAAAATTATGTCCTGTCTTTTTTTCAAGTGGAGCTTGAATAGCAGCATCCTTTGCTGTGGTCTAATTGCAGAAAATCCTTATCTTAGTAATACCATCATTTATGTATATTCTTTACCTACCTGTCTGAAATTATACTTCAGCTGCTGCAGCAGTGCGCAAAGGAAGAAAAGTTTAAGCAAAAGGCTAAGATGAGCCTGATCAGAGATTTGAGCTGTTTTTCACAAGCTGGGTTTGCAGCTGACTTATTTGGGTATTGCTGGATGAATGAAGAAGTGGGATAAAGCCCTCAATGTTTCCTTCCTTTACCTTCCCTGGAGAGGGGAATGGCCCAACTGAGATGATATCACTTAAAAGCCTGTCTTGCTGGACTGGTGTGTGGAGTCATTCATTACTATTTTCACAGTGCTCAGGAAACAGACCTTTGAAACCTTTAGTTCCTACAGCCATAGTAGGGCAGCACTGAGATTGCTGTGTCTCAGAAGATTGTAGTGACTTTCTCATTTGCATTTCCAGCTCTGCCACCATGTTGCTGAGTTACACTTGTAATGGCCTTATCCAAATTCAGCAATTTAGAAGGCAGCTATTACCTTATTCATTAAAAAGGGAAGAAATGAAAAGCAAAATCAGTTACTCTTTGATCTGTCAAAATTGCTTCCATGTAGTGATTTTCAAACTGAATTTCTAAACAGGAAAAAGTTGGTGCAATGCAGAAGTTTCTGGGGTTTTAAGAAAACCATTTTTTGGATAAAGTTTTGTACTTAATAAAATGTAGTTTCTTTTTTGGGGTAATTAACTTAGAAGCTGCTAGGGGCTTTCCAGCCATGGGAAACCCTATCCTAAAGGTCATTTTAGCACAGACAGTTTAAGAACAAGTCTTACCTTCTTAGCTAGCTATCCCAAACATTGTCTAGAGAGCTGCTTTTCCTGCCATGACTGCAAAGGCACTGCTGCAGAGAGTGTACCAATCATGCTGAAATGTGTAAAATTATAATTTAAGCCAAAATAATGACATAACCTTCTGAGCAGTGTATAATCCTAATGAGATTAAGCTTTACCAAAGAAAAACATAAAATATATAACTTAATAAAATCATAATCTATTCTGAATAAACTGTATTATACATGTTCGCTGAATGGATTATATAAATTTAATGAAATTACACTGTCTTATAAGCAGGATACAATAAGTAGTAATGGCAGCTTTTCTATACACAATATAAGAGAGCAAGGAAGAAGATGGGGATTATTAGAAAATGAGTTTAGTCAAAACAATTAAAAAGATAAAGATAAAAATAGAATAATAATTTCTTAAGTACTGCAGCGAGCTTCATGCTTGAGTGTATTAGCCAAGATCAAAGTCAGACATGAACATCTAAGAGGACTGACATGGTGTTGGAGAGGAATGACACAGCTAATAAAATTGCAAAAGATTTGAGAAAATTGAGTACTTTCTCAGCATCTGTTCAAATTTTTATTCATATTTCTTTAGTACATTGTATATTTGTCCATTCCATCTCTTCATTCGATACATGGTAGTGGATTCCAGGCTGTTAGCACTCTGAGCCAGATGGCATACACTCTGTCATGCTGAGATCATGTTAGAAATGTCATCTATGCAACTCAGCTGAGATAGAGTAGCACTTTAAAATTAATTCCTCAGTTGTCCACTATGGATTTTTTTTTTCTGGGGGTATTGCACCCATGTAAAAAGAATAAAGATGTTTTTGTTGCTGTCAAAAAATAAAGTATTTCCAAATATTTTTGATAGTGTAGCAAATTTCAGTTTCGTTTGCTGTAGTAAGGAATATTTGTCCTTACAGAAGTACTAAAAGTATTATGAAAACTGCTTTTGAAATTATTTTAGCACAAATACATTACCTTTCCAAGAACTGTGCTGCATGGTTTTGGCAACCTTTACAAGACGGTCGAGAATCATGCTAAGACAGAATGGTCTGAGACTTAACCTTTCCAGTAAGTGTACCAGAGTAAGGGATTTTCCTGGGTGAAGTGGAGGGAAGATAAAGAGAGAAAGGAAGAGCCTGTTGAGTTGCTTTTTTGTCTGTCCAGATTAAAACACCTTTTGTATTCCAACAGGCGGTATTTTAAAAGGCATCTCTCCTCATGGAAACACAAGATCTTGTTATCTTACACAGCTTGGTCCCCATCCCACAGCTTCATAATAGGTGCTTAAGAACTACGAATTAAACAGTGTAGTACATATAAAAACTAGACCTAAGAGTCAAACAGTTTTTTCTTTCATGCATATTAATTCTGTAGTAGATTTTATTCTTTTGTATATCTATAAAATCTCAGTGGCTTAAAACCCCATACTTGGTTATATTTGGATAATACTGGTGGACTTCAAAGAAAGAGACCACAGGAGGTTATGTAGAAAGTAAAGGATTATATTTAAAGGAGTCCCTGAATTTACATCATATGGTAAGGGATTAGGCATATTGTATAAGCTGATTCATATAATATGACTAAACCAGGAAAATGAAGTTAAATTTGCTGCTAAAGACTAGTCTTCATGTGCAACATCCTGAGTAGAAGAGCCGTCCTCCCACTGAAGGCTGTAGAGGGAGACATGAGTCATTAGCTTGGGTGAAGGTAGTGCTGGACATTTATAAGGCTGTCCCTTTATACAGTTGTCTCTTCTGATAAAAAATAAGTGTCATGTTTTACTAGTGTAGATTTTAGTTCTAATTTCTGTAAGTAAAAGAGAAAGGAGGGATAGGTGAAATATTTATTTCAAAATTCCTAACCAGTAACAACTCAAAGTAAAATAGATGGCATTTGCATTAAGTATTCCTTTGGCATATTCTGTTTTTGTTGCCTTGTCTTGTTACTTTTGTTCTCCATGTGGTGTATTTGTTTTCAGAGGCTACTGGCTTTTGATGGGCCAGGGGCTGTGTTCCTTTTCTGTGTTGAAGTGGCCTATGATGTTGAAACCTGCTTAAGAAACAAAGTAACCTAAAATAACCACAGCACTGCAGCTGGTGTGGAAGATGCGATATGAGCTATGCCTGCTTGCTTCAGCTTACTGTCAATGAATCTTCTCGGGTGATGCTTCTTTTTTACCCCTGACCTTTGAGGTACGAGTCTTTCTTCCTATTCCTTGCACAGAAATAATGATTCTGGGTAGCACACAGTGATTTTTCATGGTGCTTGGACCTTAATTAATTGTAGGTTTAATGGTTAGGTGTATTACACTGTACTTTTGTACTTAAAAGGCTGTTGCTTCTTGCATTTATTTCTTTACACCTCTCTTTCATTTGTCTGTAGACACAAAGATTTGCCTTTTTCTTATCTGAAGTCTGTAGCTTCTCGGGTACAAAGATTTAGCACTTGTTGCAGCACATGTTGTCCAGCTTCTGCTTGCTATTATAACTAATAAAGTTACAGTGAGGCGAGGAGAAGCGACAAGAATAAATCAGTGTGCCCATGAGTAATGGTGGAATGGCAATGGACAAGAAGAATCAGTAGTTCCATGCACTCAAGAACAGTAACATATTTATTAAGCAGCTAAAACCCATTACTTCATTCGAAGCATTTTCTATTAAAAATACCTTGTTATTCTCCACCTAACCTGGACTTGCTCTGTATGTTGCAAATGCAGATAACTGAGCTGTTGTTACAGGATGCAGGCTGTCCACACGTGCCTGCAAACAGCCAGGTACACAACAACACTTGAAACAGTCTCAACTGCTGAAGCATAGTTCATTTGTACAGCAAATAATGATGTCCAGAGGCTGGAGAAATTAAAGCCAAGATGACAATGAGCAGTAATAGATACTCCAAGGTTATAAATAATTTTCCATTGTTTGAAGAGGAAAATCAGACCATGTTCTGTATATGACAAATTGCAAAATCTGAAATATAAGAGAAATTACAACTTTCAGCAATTTGATTTTGCATGCTGGTAGAACTAAACTTCCATCTTCTTATGGAAATACATGTGTCTTAAGCCTGAGTGGTTTGATGGGTCAGGTTATGTCTGCCCCCCACCTGCGAGCTGGTGGCCTGTCCCCAGGGAGGTTCCTGATGCCTTGAGGCTGGGACTGGCCCCGTGCCACTGGCTGCCCTGCTCCTGGCTGGGGATGGGATGGGCCCTGACTACCCCCCTGCCACTCCCAGCCCCCAGGGATCAGTGAGGCCTCCTTGACACCCTTCTGTGAATTAGTCATCCTATAATATGGGTTATGTTTGGTTTACTTAGTGCTTTTTTATTCTTTCTTGTGGATTTTGTGAGTGTTACTCCCATGTTTTATTCTGACAGTGCTGTCTATTTGCCAGCCTAGACTGATGCCTTGTTTCATAAGAGGGCTACATAAAGCAAGTGCTGTTAATCTCGAAAATGGTAACTTGAGGACAGTGATTTTTCATAATCACAGGTAGGCAGAGAAAAAATTACCCTTGAACAGTAGTAGTGTTTGCAGAGACTTTTCCAGTTCTTCTGCCCTGAGCTCTAAGGAGTGCTTCTGATTATGAGAGTGAACTTGAAAGAGAATGAAACTCTAGATTTAGTGAATTTAATGGGGGGTTTTCTGCCTCGGTAAGACTAGTAACAGAATTTTCATAACCTCAATTGTGCAGAGATCTTGTCCACACCATGGAGCTCCATGGCATGGGGGAGAAGGGAGTCTCCATGCCCTGGAAATAGGTTTATGAGGAAATAGGTTTTCTGTTTGACTCTAAGAAGTCAAATTAGGGGGAGTATGAGGAGGTTGTTAGCTGCAGTCCTGAAATGAACACCTTGTGAGAAAACTGTCCTACTAAAGCAAGTCCTTATTTTCTTGTAGTAGACAGACACATACAATTAGTTTATTCTAATAGGTCGCAGGAAAAATCTTTTGTGATATGTTATTCTGTACATCTCACTGTTTGAGAAGGTTTCTGGGCTGCTTGGTTTCATCTTCGGTTTATAGCTTTTTTTCTTCTGCAGTAACTTAACAAGTGTTTTCTCTGCTCTGAGTTTTGTTTGCTGACATCTTTTAGATGGCCATTGTTATTACTTGTCATTACATTATCACAGTTCAAAGGTACTGTAGTATCAACTTTAGTGGCAGTGGCCCCTTTAGGCTTTTAGGAGAAAAGGGGGTTAGCCGCAAGTATTTTGTACCTGTTCAGTTATTTTCTTGGGATTGCATACTCCGCTTAGAAGTTTCTGATTCTATCTGTACTATGTGCACTATCTATCTATACTGTTATATGGTGTAGGGAAGGTGTGTCTGTTTTCTGTCAAATTTGTCATTTTCTAAATCACTGATTTCCTTCAAGCTCTACTTAGACGCAAAACTAGAAAGTATGTCCTCTGAAATGCTGTTCTTGCTTACATTTCCAAGAGGAAAGAAATGTCAGCTGTTTGTTTCACAACCTGAGGATGTTTCATGTATAGATTCACCACCTGCAGATTTTCAAAATAAAAAAAATGTGGAAAATGTGATCCTAAATCTGAGGTAACACCAGGGCACCTTGGAGAACATTGTTTAGAGGGAGTTTCTACTTCCTTGCTGTGATTTTTTTCACGTCTGTGAGACAGCATTCACACTGAGGAGCATGGACTTTAAAAATTCATTTCATACCAAAACCCACCAGTAGCTGCATGCTATGCTTTTCCTATGCCAGACCCAAAAAAGGATGTAAATCATTACTGATTCTGTTTAATTAATGCTGCTGAGACTCATGCAGCTCTGGAGGTCCTCGCTCTAATCCTATATGTTGATAGGTGTCAGAAGAGTTTTCTTGGGCATTCTAGAAAGGAAAGGAAGTAGAATGAATGGAGTGAATGTATGTACATTATTTGTTTGAATAAGCTGTAACTGTTCCTCCCTGAACACTATAAAATTTTTCATTGGCTCTGAATGTTCTCAATAAAGATGTAATTTTCTCTTTCCTATATGGATTTTTATTTGTTAATCTTTTTGTAGAATAGTCTGTTTCATACCTACTCTCTGAGATCTTTGGGTATTTCCCTTTAGGAGTTTTCACTTATTCCCAATGATATAATTATATTTTCTCTTGAAGCTCTGTGTTCATAACAGGATAATAGGGAGAGAAGTTGTTCAGTTTGTGATTGATTAGTGGATGTACAATCTCAATTCCCTTGGAAAGTGGGTGTGTGATTGTTTGAATCTGTGTTTCTTTGGAGAGGGACCATTTCAGGGAATCGTAGTTGGAGCTGCAAACAATCCATTAGTCACTCTTCCAAGCCTTGCCAGCATAATACTGTTCCCTGCAGTACATTATTGAGTGTTTTGTCCAATATCGGTTTGAGTGACTCAAGCCATGAGGCTTCCACCACTTCCTCTGAGAAACTATTTCATGGTCTGACAGAGCTCACTGTTAGGAAATATTTCCTGGTACTCAGCCTAAACTTTTTAACACCCAGATTGATCTCATTACTGTTAGTATACTTTTTTCCCCAGTTCTGTCTTGTTTGGCATTCACACACTTGAGTGAATAGTAGATGGTATCATATCTCCTCATAAGTCAAGCAAATGCATAATTAGTTCTTCTGTTTCAGCTCTCCAAACAGGCCATCTGTTTGGTGGAAAACAGGGCTGAGTATTTTTTTCTACTAAGTGCTTGTTTCAAACAAATAATATGAAAAAGTAGATTAGGAGTTCTTAGCAGTTCCAAGAACCCCAACTTACATTTAAAGGCTTTTCAAAAATTATGTAGAACATTGTAACTTTTCCAAGCAGTCATTTGAAATAGTAATACCTTTTTCCAGTGCAATATACAGCTCTAGCACTAGTAGTCTGTCACATCTCACGGCTTCAGGGAATGTTTTGTAATGTTGCTTCATCTATTTATCAAGCAAATTCTATGTAGCTACAGCCTGGAGAGGAGAGAGCAATGGCAGCAGAATTGCAAGCAGATCCAGGGGCTATTTGAGTGTTTGTCGTTCACAGCTTTACAGCCAGAATTTACAAGTGTTTGGGTCATATAAGGATTGTTGAGGAAGGAAATGTACTTTAATCCATCCAATCATTACACAACTCTGGATTTCTTCCTAGTAGCCAACATCTGTTTGGTACTTCTTTCCTTCCATCCTTCCTTCCTGCCTGCCTGTCTGCCTTATTATAGTATAAATTCTGCAAAGATGTATGCAGATAATAAATTGTATTTTGCAGAATCTGTGTATGTGCTATTCTTATGTCTTATGGATGGTCTTCTGCTTAGTCAGAGACTCCTAGTCAGTGGAAAACTTAGGTTTACAGTAAGACTTCTAAACTAGAACTCCATGCTTGCCTTGAAAAATGTACAGTATGAATTTTAAGCATATGTTTATGTTTTTAGATGAATCACTGTGTAATTTGGGAACCAAGCCCATGTTTTGTTAATTTTTTACCTGAGATTACCTGATGTGTGTGGGTTTGTGACCCGGGCTTCCAGCTTGGGGAGTTAACAAACTGCATGCACTTCCTCTGAACTGTACTAGAAAGGATGTGCAAGTCCTCAGGCAAGAACATTCCTAAGCTAACTTATTACAATGTAACTAAGCTAATTAAGGGAGAAAAATGCAGTGATCAAATTAAGATCGAGTCAAGTTTGGACCAAATCAGTGGGTTCAGGTGATTAAACTAACAATTTAATATAACAGATAATCTTATATTGCACACAAATACGTAAATGCAAAAAAAGGAAAAGTTAGGTAAATGACAGTCTGCCATCAGGAAAAGAAAGTGATTAACTCCTGCAGCTTTCTTGTTCTATCATTCACTACCTGAGATGAAGTAGAGATAGATTTTCTGAAACCTGGGCCATGTGCTGTGTCTGCCAGGAAGTCTCAGGCACTTCCTGCACCTTAAGGTGCAGTGTCTGGGGCAGGCAGAAGCTTCAAGAGAGACCTTCTGTCACAAGGGAAAGAAACACTCATTTCTTTTTCTTTCCCTTTGTCTCACAGGGAGCATTCCTCACTTTTTCTGCCTCAGAGGCAAATGCTTTGGGGATGAGTGTATGGGGTGACACAGGAAGGGGTGGCTGCAGTTCAGTCCCCAGCAGATGGCACATATCTGAGGTGAGGGGGGAAAGTCCCCCCTCTGGAATGGTCCTACCACTCACATTGGTTCCCCCTCTAGATGAGGAGCAAGGTGCATGCAAGACTTTGAAGCACACGTGACTTTTTTGTGAATAAACTCTACCCACATTCAAGGGACTGATGTATTCCCATTCCCCATGTCAATTCTGTGTCAGTATTCCTCATGTGTGCCTGTGTCTGACCTGCTCTCTGCCAAAGGGCTGGTCTTCTGTTCAAGAGGAGAAATGGGGGGAGGAACACAGAAAGATTGATATCTGTTCAAGAGTGTGTTCCCCTTCCATGCAGGTTATCCAGGCTGTCTTCTTTGGGATTTGCGTCTTGACTGACCTGTCCAGTCTTCTCACTAGAGGGAATGACAGTCAAGAGCAAGAGAGGCAGCTGAAAAAACTCATTTCCCTCCGTGACTGGATGATGGCTGTTCTAGCTTTCCCTGTGGGAGTGGTAAGTACAGTGTTAATCTGTGCATGTCTTTGCAAACTGGGTGAACGGTGTTACTTACTGAATGTTTTCTTCCTGAAAGGCTTCCCCATCTCTATGCAAAAAACTACTCAGAAAGGAAAAAATGGTAGAGATTATTTTATTACTTCCTTGTTTTTCACAGGTGTAAGGGAACAGAATATACAGTGTGCTGCTGAAATAATTTTTGGTTCGTTAAAAAAAAATTATGTTACAATAGGAACTTGATTGTATAAGTAATTTTAAATGTGTACCAGCAGCATCTTGGGATTCAATTTAGACTTCTTCTGCACCACATGTCATCATCAGGAATAGTGAAAGTGCTGACTGTGGCATGTTTTACGCCATAATGACCAGAGGAAATTCGGGCTGTAAGCCATTTCAACACGGGCAAGAAGAGAAGCAAAAGTCCAGGTTGCTCCTTGTTAATTCCATGAGGTATTCAGAGCTGGCAGAATAATTGAGGAGGAAAAAAAGGCTTTTTGTTAGTAATGTTAAAAAGCACACAGAAGGTATGTAGAAATGTGGGGTTCACATGTCTTTTTCAAAAGAAAACTATTCTTTGGATTAGGTCTTGCTCCCCTGGGACATTGCTTGTCACTTTCAATGGCAAGAGGTGCTCAGTGTCTTCACATAGTTTATAAAGCAGCTGAAAATCCAGAATTCTATGAGTTTTTACATGGAAGTGTCATCTGTGTCTGTCTAGTTCTAAGCTTACGTTCCAATACAAAAATGTGTGAACATTTCATTAAAAGTACTGCTTTTATTGTAATTCAGGATCAAACTTTAATTCTCTTTTTTTATTTCATTGTACAGTAGTTCAAAATAAATTCACTAGAAGCAGTTTTTTTCATGGACTATTAGAAAGCTGTATGAGATCTTTAAAGTTGTACTTTCACAAAAGCTTATCACTTTCTGTCAGTTAACAGCAGTTAACATACCAATCTATCATTTATAATTTCATATAGTCAGAGATGCTTCATTAGAATTTCATTTCACCATTTATGTGAAATTTCATAATACGTGAAGAAAGACAGAATGCTTTTGCAAAGTGACAAAAGGCAGAGCATACGTGAAACACTGCAGGTACTTCTTTAATAAAAACCCAGCTGGTAGCCTTCTCTTTATTATACTTGCTGGCCTGCCTTTTGGGAGCTGCCACAGTTCATGTTGGGGTAGCAGGCTGCAGTTTTCCAGCAGTAGTAGAGGAGGCTGTATCAGCTAATACAGCTAGTAGAAAATCTGTGCATAGACAAGTTTGCAAATAAGCATTTTATGGGTGCAGAAATTTATGTTACATTTGTATTTCTAAGGGAGATGGGGAGTTAGAAGTTGTTGTGTTTGTGATTAGCAACAGATGCTTTTCCTACTATGTTGATAGTAGAAGTGAAAAATGAGAACATCACTCTATTTGTCTGTGTTTAAAGTATTTAAGTGCCTTTTTCACTCTAGAAGTGTACTCCTTCACTTGCATCAAAGCACAACCTCCTTGGCTGTCTCATGCCTCTCAGGATTCAGGGATTCTTTCCTGCCACTGTTTTAGCTCCATGCTGTTGTCTGTGTGCTCCTCCACTCCTGCAATGCTCCTGACCTCAAAACTTTCCAAGATCTTGGAGAATTTCAGCTTCACTTTGTCTTGGGAATTCTGAATATTTCTTTTCAGGCAGTGTTTCTCTTGCCACCAGTACACAAAGAATCCCAGTTAGCCACTGCCTGCACTACAGGTGTTGTTGCAACATTTACAGATTAGCAGCTCCCGAGAGATGTGTTGCGTACCTGGAGATAGCTGCTTTCCCAAGGGTTTCATACAAGAACAATTTGTGTCTTAAACATAGTAAGGAATGGCTATGCTCATTGTACAGATATGCTCCATTTCCAAGTGTGTCTTTTCTGTGGTGAGGGGGAACAATTGTTTACCACTTTACATGTTACAAAGAAATCCTAAAAAGGTTGTTTTCATTGTTATTTCTTCTCCTGGCTACTGAGAGATAAACAGCAGCACCTCATAACTTTACACTGTCTCAGCTCCTTCCTGAAACCTGATGCTCACCAGCAGCAGAGATCCCACCACACTGCAGCTACCACTAGCCAAAGCCTGGCCAGTGCCTGAGAGACTTCTACGCACTGCAGGCTCTGCTTTGGTGGGATTACAGATAGGAAGAGTGCAGGGCCCAAAAGCAGCAAACATCTAATGCAGATTTTGTCATCTGAAGAGCTATTTATGTGGAAGAAAACAGTGAAATTGTGCTATGATGGAGGTTCTCGTTAGAAAGAAGTTATTAAATAAACACCAGGGTGTCTGCAGAAAAAAGGTTAAAAGTTCCCTCGTTTCTCATATTCTTTTCACAGCTTCCTCACTCCAAAAAAAAAAAAAAAGGAAAAAGAAAAGAATTTGAAATGCAAACTTTCTTTCCTTGAGACTCGCCCACCTAGCTCTCCATGGAGCTTCTCAATGGTTTCCAGTAGTGACACAAGGGAATGTTCACACATAAAAATGGGGCGGATGTGAATAAAATGTTTGTTGGATTTCTAATGTAACACTAGTGGTCATGCTTAAGTACTTGTCAGTTACCTTAACATCTAAATTATTTTTATTGCCCAGTGTTTTACACAGGGCATGTTTAGGCAGTAATGCAAATACTAGGGGAACATTTTAAAGCCTAATAATTGCAGCTTTTCAAGAGCAATGCACCGCATTTTTTTCTGTATTTCCTGCTTACTGGAGCCCTTGAGATGACTTGTTCTGAAAAACAGATGAGAAAAGGGGTTTCCACTCCCAAGTCAAACAATGATGTGTGAAAAAAAAAATGCAACAAAGTAAAGTTTTTCATTTTTAGTACTTTCTAAAAAACTATTACATACAAAGCATCTGGGAAGTCTGACCACCAGCTTCCTCCCACATTCCAAAGGAGGGGAAGAACAGCCCAAGGGTAAATAATCTCCTTTTGTGGCTTCACAACAAATCAAGTTTTGCAAACAAATCAAGACTTGAAAAATCTGTGCAGCAAATCACATCTCTCCAGTGTTGTGATATGCATTGTGTATCTTCAGGGGCTCTGATTAAACTGAATTGCCAACCTATATTTCACAGGAGAGTTAAGAAATAAACATGAACCTCTTCTAAGGACATAATGGTTACTATTTACCTATTGTTGCTCTTTTTAACATGACTCTTTGGAGAATCAAATCAGAAATCAACAGATTAATTTTCTATGCAGTAAAGCCTTATGCTACAAAAAGTCTGTGGGCTCACTTCCTAGCCCTTTTTTAGTTCATTATAAGCCTGCATTACTATTCAAATGCCTAAGATTAGGAAGCATCCACTGGAGTAAATTGCTTGCATAGGCATTTTAGAAGATCATTACCAATTTTCATCTATAATAACTTGGACTTGCCATCCCTTTATCTGTATACAGAAGATACATATTGAGAGTAATTTGCACTGCTAGAGTAATGTGAGACGTGCTTAAAAGTCAGCCACCTGTTACACCATTGGTTTAGCTTATCCCCACTTTTTTCCTATTTGTTGGACATAGATCATAAAGTTGCCAAGTTTCTATGGTTAATTAGTGTTTTGTGTAAATTGTATATGGTTTTATCAATATCTTTCTTGTAATTTGTACCAAACAAGAGGAAGAAGAGGTAAAACAAGCATTTCTGGTTGGTTAAGGCTGGGTTTAATAGAAGTAGGAAGAACAAAAATTGATCTTGTTACATATTAAAAGAGAGATTGCTGCCTAGAAAATCGCAAACTCTGCCACAGACATTTTATATCATGTAGCATTAATAGCTATGTCTGAATCTGAGTCTAAACTGACTAGAATTACCTTGTTTATTCTGTTATCCTTTATGGGTTTAAAAACCTGTGATACAAAGGAGAGAAAGCCAGGCATGCTTTCTTATTTCATGTTTCTCTGTACTAGTAGAGTGAAAAGGAAAGCTGATCACCCCTCTGTAGATCATCAGTTATGCTGATCTGTGATCTTATGCCAAGACGTGTAGGCATTTGCTGCAGTTTCTTAGTTACCTCATTACTTGACCAGACTACAACACAATTTTATTTCCATAACTGACTCAACCATGCAAAAATCTCTCTTCTAGATTTTACCCTCACCTGTTGTGATGAGATGACTGGTGATGGAAACATTAGCAAGTAGTGGTACAATTGCCCCCTGAAGTCTGTTCTCCGAGAGGGGGTTTCCCTGGTTTTTATTTCCCACTCCTTGTGATTTCTGTCACTGGCCCTTTTCAAATCCCTTTGGTGTATTGCTGTGCTAGCTCTCGACCCCACCTAGAGCCAGTACCATGCCGATTTGTACCAACTGTGGTCTGCCTTTAACAACACTTTTCTTCTAGATGTAATGCCTCTAACTGTCAAAGAAGTTCACAAACAACATATTTATGCTCACAGTTTACCACAAATGTCTTGGGAGATAGCCAGAAAGCTTACCTTTAACTGTACTTATAACAAATTGTGTCAGGGTCACAAGGGTTGGGGTTTTTTTCTTTGTCATTAGCCATCCAGGAAATGACTGAACTGTGCAGCCCAGCCAAAACCAAAAACACATAGTGTAGGAAAATAAAGTTTCACTGGGTTCATTCTTCGTTTACATAACATTTCTTGGTTGGACTCATGTAAAAGTGCGAATTACACAATTCTTTTCATTGGCTTTACTTTCTTAGTTTCTCTTTGCTTACATTTGTAGTGTTTTGACAAAGGCACTTGATTTCTCTTTTGAATAACCATCCATTTCCCAACTTGTCCTTTAAAATGTTTCCCTTGACAGGGCCAAGTGCCGTTCCCGTGTCCTCTGAAGCTTCAGAGACAGAGGACAAACACTCAAGGAATACCTCCTTAAGTGGGAAGACAGCATTTTGTTTTCAGCCTTATTTTTTTTCTGCTGCTGTGTATTTGCTCAGCAGTCTTTCAGATGCCTGTAATAAGTGAGCTATTCCGTATTTTCAGGTTCCAAGGTCTTGCAAATTTGATGTTTCCTTTGGTCTGTAATAACCAGACCCTAGATAGATAGATAATCATTATAGACAGATAGAATCATTACAGACCCTAGATAGGATAAGCAGCAAATGAGGGATTTTTTTGTTCTATATGTTGCTTAACTTTATGTTTAACCAAGTACTCATTATCTTTGAAAAGCTGGCAATCTTAGGAGGCTCCTCTGCAAAGAAATGTAAAAACAGTTGCTGGTGCCTGTTCTCCTCCTTGAATTCAAAGCCTTGAGTTTTTCTGCAGAAGAAATGGAAGGGAACAAGAAAATAAAATATTAGGCTCTCTGAAATTTTTCTGCATTGTATGAGCAGCCTGTTCAGCCTGGCATGTGAGTATAGTACAGTAGCTGTCTCTACAAGAGTGATGAATTATGCCACAAGGAAGGCAACATGAGCACAAGAGCTGCAGTTCTGCTTGAGGCTTATGGAGGTGTGAGAGACCAGAGAAAATGAGTACTGGCTCAGAACAACTAAAGGGGGGGAGGAAGAGGGGCAGGGCAAATCCTGCGTAGGTGGGATGATGCATTGCTCCATACCCCACCCCCCTAAAGCCTCTAATCCAGACACAGGCTGGCTATTAGCCACTGGCACACATAGGTATAAAGGGTGCTGGTGTGGCAGAAAGAGAAGTGGGGAGAAATTCTGAAAAGTGCAAGAGCCAAAATGGTATTAGTTGGTTGGGTAGCAGCCCATCAGAAGGGGGATCATCCAGCCCACATCTTAAATAACCAAGTAGACTCTGTCACTCGGTTGGCTGTCTTAGCTGAGGAAAGGGAAGCAGAACAACAAGAGAAATGGAGATATTTGTTGGAATGGCTGCATGTGAAGCATGGCCACTCTGGGATGAAAGACTTGTTAAGAGAGGTGGTAAGTAGAGTGTGGCCTGTCACCCAAAGGGGTTGTGAAACAGTTATTTCTGTCTGCAGCCAGTGCTGCACCAGACTGGAGAAACACCTTCTGCAAAATCCTCCCCTGCACCTAAGAATGGAAAGGGGTTGTGGGAAATTTGTCAGGTTGACTGCATTGGTCCTTTTAACATATCAGGAAGAAAACAATGTGTGCTGATGGGGGTTCAAATAGTCTCAAGTTTGGTGCAGGGTAACGTGGTGGCATGGTCTGCAGGGAAAAGTACTGTGAAAGGATTAAAATCGTGGTTCAGTTTCCTGCCTAAACCAAAATCAATGCAATCAGATAATGGCAGTCACTTCATAGCAGCAATAGTCCAGGAATGGGCAAAAACTGAAGGGATACTGTGGGTTTTCCACACCCCCTACTATATCCACAAGCCAGTGGAAAAGTAGAAAGGACAAAAAGTCTCCAAAAACGGTTTTTGAGACCTCAGGATGCAAACTGGCGTTATTGACTGTGGGACACTGTGATCAAAGTCAGTGACCCATGGAGAGTAAGTGGATGTCCATGACTTACAGCATTTTGCCTCACAGCACCTACCACCCCTTCTGGAGACCAAGGGACTGATGATCCCTGGAACCCCATACATTTTCCAGGTCAGCCAGTACTGGCCTGCCAGCTGTCAGGGAGGTCCTGCTGGTCTTAAAGACGCCCCTGAACATGCATGCATGGGTAACCACAGATGCCCATGGCAGAGAACACAAAATTAACACCAGATGGATAATTCCTTCTTTTTAAAACTGGTCGAAGTAGGACCGAGTTTTCTTTTCTCACTCCTTCTACAGGTATTCCATGAAAATATGTGGCTGTGAGAAGATGAAGTGGCAACAGGACTGAAGATTTACACAGTTCTTTGCTGCAGTGATTCTATATGTTTTTATCTTAATATGTTTTGTGATATTTATATTCATATGTGTATAAATGTCACAAGCATTGTTTTGGGCTGTTTGTGCCTCCCCTCTTGTTGCCACAGCAGGTGAAAAAGATTCCTTCCTGAATTTAGCTTGGAAGCTCAGACAGGATTTCATATGATTATGAAATTAGAGTTATATACCCCCTCCTACCTCCTCAGAGCAAGGTATAAAATCACTTTGATTTCAGAAAGAAGTGTAGTTTGATGCCAAAGGAACCACATGTAGTAGTGGAAAGCGATGTATGAATCACAGTCACACAGAGAAGGGGGTTGATGACAGAGACTGAGGCGGCAGCTGGAATGTTTTCTCCAGCTGTAGGCAAAGAAGTCATAAGTGGTCAAGATGTCAGAAGAAAGGCTTTCAGATTTGGAAACTAATGAAGGGTTTAGTAAGTTAGAAAGGTATTTGGTTTGAACCCAGGACCCTGACTAGAAAATATGCCAAGTAGATAGGAATGGCTCGAGTTTGTGTTACACCTTTAATCCCCCTGAGGCAACCAGACTATTATGTTGTACAACTTTTACTTGATGTAACTTTCCCATGGTGCACCCTGATATTCCCCCTTATCCTGGCATTTGGATCTCTAGCATTGTAATAGGATAATTGACTGTAATATGGGTTCTGGGAACCCCCCTGAAACCACTTTGGTGGAAGAAGTAAGGGTGGTAATATGGGACATGTGTATTTGTTCGTGTTAAAACAATACCTAGACTTGTAAGATTACCAGCTCCAAAGTGTAAGGCAGCCTAACTGTTGAAAATTTGCCTATCCTTAAGGTTTGTATTTTTTGGTGAGGTGTGCAATCACATTGCAATAGAGAATCTTAAATTGGACTCATTAGGCCATTTTGGAACTTACCTTACAAGCCCAGCAAGTATCGAAAATGGTTTTATAAAACTGTCTAATTCTTGATAAATTGTTCCTTAATGGGCAAGGAATGTGTGAAATGCTGAACCTCACCAAAGGGAGATGCTGTTTTAAGAAGCACAAACAAAAGTGAAGAAAACCGCCAACCAGTCTACTGAACTCTTCCAATCACTGCAGCCAAAAGACTGGTTTCATGATCTCTGCCCCCGATCCTGATTTGCATCTTTCTTGCCATCTCTGGAACTCACAGGGTGGGGGATGATGGCTTGCAGAGGGTGGAATATCTATACTGACTGGACCGATATTTTTGATTATTGAAGTAGCAGTTGTCCACCATATGATTTCTTGTATACTTTCTTCTTTTTTCTCTGCTTTTTTTTCTCCCTCTCTGTGCTAGGTTAGAATCCCACCACTGCCACCATGGAAGAAGAAGATCCTGTTGCCCATTTTTCTGGTCTCAGTCATTGTTTTGAGCCTCGGGGTCATGGGAAAAACTGGAGAAAATTATTACTGGCTTAAAACAACTAAAGGGAAGCGGGGCAGGGCATGTCCTACATGGGTGGGATGGTGCACTGCTCCACCCCCCAGCCCCCTGAAGCCGCTAGTCCAGCCCCAGAATGGCTGTTAGCCACTGGGCACAGCAAAAGCCCCACCAAGGGGGGAATGCCCTGAGAGACCAGAGCAGATAAAAGCAGTTGCACAGACACATGTGGTCACAGCCCACTGTTAGGATTTTACAGTAGCTGAGATAACGCCAGAATTCAAGCAATGATTTTTAGTCTTTCTGTGTTCCTTGCCCCATTTCTTCTTCTCGAAATCTGGGTAACAGAGTTGGATGGTTTGGAGTTTGCTAAGCCAGTGCCTTGTGAAATGCTTGATTATGATTGAATGGTGTTTTAAAGTTCGCCAAGTACCCTTATTTTCTAAAGTTTGTCAATAAAAGTTTGTTGTTTAACCTCCTGAGAATGTTGTCTCATTTCTCCTGTGTGCTGCCTTGGGTATAAAAAAAACATGAGAAACTCGTCGAGTAAGTCCGGGACTTTACAAGAGGCAGTCTAAAGAAGCAGCTCAGTTGTGTCATGGTCTGGCACTACATGATCATGTGGGATCTTAGCAAAGCCCAGCCTAAGTAAAAGTCTACCAGTAGCAAAATGTAAGCATAGTAGAGGGGATTTAAAAGTACCAGACCAACAGTTGCTCATTAATCAAAGTAAACAAATTCAGAAGCAGTCAAAGTAACTATGTAGCAAGCCCTCATTAGAATTCCTTTTATCCAAATAGTTAATTTTTGTAGTTTTTTTTATTTTATCCAAATAATTTTATTCAAATTTTATCTAAATGAATTAATTGTAAAGAAGGATAAGGTGAGCCATTCAGATACTGGAAGGAATCTTCCCCAGGGTGTTGTGTTAAGTCTCAGGTCATCCTCTGGGACAGGTTAGTTCTGTAACACATTTGGTTTTGCGCACTTCCTTTACCTTATGTCTGCCTTGTGATGGTGCTTTGCTAAGCAGCATTTGCCGTCTGTAGCTCCAGATGGTTGCAACCAGCTAGGCTGATCCTGTTCCATCCATTGGCTGACTTTGGTTAAGGAACAGATGGCACGTCCCCTCTTTTCTTGTCTTTACCTCCTTGACAAAGTCTATTGTTTTATTCTGCTCCACACCAAAATCACAGGTCAAAACATGCCAGCTCTGTTGTGTTCAGTGTAATAAAGTTCAACCTAATCCTGGCTGATTTTTCTTGCTTTAAGACTTCCTTGGAAAAAAAACATTATCAGTCTTGGTCTTCATGTGCCTGAGAAGATGTTTTTATGCCCCAGTTGATCTTAGCAGGTTCTCAGAGACCCACTGTGATAATATGTGACTTCTAGGAAGCCTAGAGAGAAGAGGATACTTTGCTTCCATTTTTCCTGCTGTTCAGCTATTCATATCTCAGCACTTACGTGTCAGCAGGTGCGTAAAGAGCTGCGCTGTGCCGATGCCAAGACTGGCCCAGAAGAGAGATTTCTTGTGGGGTACTTTACACTTGCAATACTTTTTGGGCTGTCCATCATAACTTGTTTTTTTTTTCCTGGCCTCTGTGCACTAGTCAAATAGTCCAAGCTTATTCTGAGCAGGCACTGATAGCTGTCGTAACAGATGGACAACTGTGTTGGAAACCAAGAAACTATGTACTGTATGCACACTGAGGGAACAGTGTGCTGGTTCAGGTCATTCACATAACTGGCTGGCCGAAGTCTGCATGTCTGTGGTTAGAACAAGGTGCCATTGATTAACTGCAAACCTCAATTTTAACTTTCTAAAGTCAGAGGCATATGAACTAGCTTATGCCTACACTATTATACACGCTAGTAATTTGCATGCTCACCGATGCTATTTCCATGCTATGCTCACCCCATATTTCTTTCACTGACCCTTGAAATGAGCTGTAAGATCATGAGCCAAATCAGTTTGGATGTAACTGAATACTTCCCTTCTTTCTCAGTGAAAGTTTTATCTTTTGCCTCTCAAGCTTTAAACTTGGATTTATCGCTACTGTTTAGAGATCCCCTGTAAATGGTCATTGAAAAGCTCCTGGCCCAGGTATTGGGTTTTACTGCTATAAACAATAAGCCTTTTTTATTACTAGAAAACTATGACTCAAATTCAAGGTGAGAAAGCAGTGGTGTTTTAATTAGAAAATAACTTACTTGCCACAGCTAAGGTAAGCTTAAGCTATTATTTCTGTACTTTTTTGTGGGTTTATATTGTCTTTGCCTTTCAGATATCAGGGTATCTTTAAAGAATATGTGAACACTTTGGCAAAAATTTAGCATAGTGTAAACTTTATCTGATCCATCTGTCCTGTCCTCAGACTAGAGGAAATAATGGTCCTTTTCTGTGCCCCCAATAAATAGTTTTTGAGAAGAACCAAGTAAAATTTCATACTGACAAATGTGCAGGATACTAGACCTAATTTCTGTGGGTCCCAGCCCCTGAACTGTGTGGCTAATCGTCAAAGGGTTGTTTGGGGTTTTTTTAAATGCTGTTTTGATGGCTGACAAAGAAAAGTGCAAATATGAATTTACGGGCTTCTGTTCAGGAGTGACTGTTTCATATTGATATGTTCTATGAATTCCAAGTGATATTTTAGCTGATTTTCCATTTGTTTTCTATCCTGTTAGTGGAGAAGCATTATTTATGTGCCACATCTGCTACTAAAGTATAGTATTCACTTGTACTTTGGCCACAGGCATGTAAGTCAAAAAATGAGATTTTTTCCTGGCTAAAAGTTAAGGGGAAAAAAGAACCAAAGAAAAGTTAAAACCTCGGTGAATGCAAAGAGTAATCCAGATTCAAACTGTTGATTAGAACAGTATTTGGTCAAAGAACAATAATGTCCATGTCTATCCATAAATACTTTGCTAAGTGACCCATTTTGCTATCTACAGAATGCAACTAATTTTTCAGAAGCATATATTTAAAAATGTCTTGTCTTTTTTTTTTTCTCCTTAGTTTGTTGTGACAATGTTTTGGAGCATCTATATCTATGACAGGGAACTGGTTTACCCAAAGCTGCTTGATAATTTTATACCAGCATGGCTAAATCACGGAATGGTGAGTAAAGTGATGCAAACACTTCCTTGCATAAACAAAAGTGTAAGACACTGATTTCTCTGTGCATGATTCTGCATACTCTTGGTACTAATGCCCTCAGAAGTGATTAAGGAACGTGATTTGCAAGGAAGAGTAATATCTTTCCTTCCTTGATTACTGGAGTCATATTTGAATCCTTATTAGATTGAAACTGGAGATTTGAACTTACATGTCCAGGCTTGTTGTGGGGGTCAGCTCTTTTCTGTATAAGTTATCTTTCCCAGAGAAATGTCACAATGGTCATGAGGAAGAAGAGACTCTTCCATAAAACAGAAGTTTTGACTTTGACAAGTCTTGCTCTAAAACAACAGAAACACTTAACTGAATGTTTTTTTTACCATTCTAACAAAGTATAATTCATGATGAAAACCTTTTGGTTAAAATGCTTTCTCCAAAAATCTCTAATTTTTGGACTTGTATGTTTTTAGAAAAATAACTCAAGCACACCAAACTTAAGTAGCAGAACCTGTATCTGAATATTTTTAATAGCGTGGAATTGTATGTATCAACGTAAAGCTTCAAAACTGATGCATTGGTAATCATAAAGGTAGTTTCTGGAGAAGAAATCTGACCTTTTAATCCCTCTCTGTTATGTCAAGTGAGACACTCTTTCTGTCAACTATATGTTTGAATGCTAAGGGAAAGTTGAGGCTACAATTTGCCATCAGGTACTTTCCACTGCTTATGCAGCATTTGGAGCTGAAAAGTGTCATGTTTGCTTCTCCAGTTACCTCTGTGCAGAATGTTTCATTTTTACTTTGTTTTCCTCATCAAGACATGGCAAACCATTTGGCACTGCTGTTCATCAGTAGACAACAGCAGAGCTCATCCTTCCTGGTGTGTGCACTTTATCACCACAGCAGATCAAGATTTGTCCACCATTGCTGGGCTTGATAAATTGGTCCTTTGTGGAATGGGGCAGATGGCACTGCTGTTTATTTGTTCCCCAGATTTTGTATAAAGGGAGCTGTATGAGAGTTGTTACTGACAAGAGGAGCATCGGCTTCTGCTGGATACTGTACTGTTTTATGATGCTTTGAAAAGAACAGCATGACATTATGTGTGTCTAGAGCTGAGGAAAGAGTCTGATGACTCCTGCTATGTTTGTTCAGGCTGTTCTCCCTTGAGCTTTGAGGTTACAAACTGAACACTTGCAAACACTGCCAAGCCATGCACGTCTTGATTTTTTCCCCACAACAGATCAGCGCCAGGTCTGATGACATTTCTTTCAGGTGACATTCCATATACTGGAAGTGCCTAACCCATAACAATTTTCATGAATGTACGTTGTGAAGTAGTTGGCAGTAGATGGCCGCAGGTATTCAGGAAGTCTTCTCTGTACTGTAACTAAAAGGCAACTCAAGCTCATGTTGCTTTGTAGAAATGTATACTTAGCGAAATATGTGAACAGGGCTTTTGTTTGAGATTTTTGGACATCACAGAGTTTGTTGAAATGTATTGTGTGCGGTCTCTTAGATTTTTTTTCAACTTGAAATATTGTAGAAAGCGTTTTTGAAAGACTTTTGTAAAGGAATTGGTTTCTGTGTCAGTCTCCATTTATCCAAGTGTTCTTTAGCTAGATCACAGGGGAAGCTTACGGCTGTGGGCCTTTTCACCACATTTTAGCACATTCTTTCTCTTTTTTTAGCCATCACTTTATCCTCGCCAGCTTTCATGCTAATTATTTCTGATGCATTGCTCATCATAGTATGAAAGGGTTATTAAACTTGAGAATGCTTGCACCTCACTTATTAGTAGTTAAAATTTTGACATGGTAAATTTTAGAGAATATGATAGACGCCCACTTGGTGAAAGGGTAGGACCTCTGGGAATACAGTTTAAAAAAGTTAGTATCCCTGGCTATTGTTTTGTACCAAACCAAACATTTATTCCTGTGTATGCCTGCACGTTTTGACGGCAGTTTTGCACATGCAAGGATAACTTTTCTGAATGCAAGGACGGCCATGCATTGCACAACAAAACTCGCACAAGAGACTCATCACCCCTGGCAGAGTGAAATCTGTCAGTGAGAGGTGGGTTGCTTAGCTTCTGTCACATTGCTGATTAATCCCACTTTTGTGTGAACTTCCCGTGCAGTAAGAATCTGAGGCCAAGTGTTACTTAACCTGTGAACACTCTATCCAGAATTTTTTCACAGCAGTTTCCCCAAAATAAGTATTCAGCACAAAAAAAAAAAAAAAAGTGGAAAATGTGAAACTATACCTTTTGCACAATAAAAAAGATTTCTCCCTTGATTAAAAAGTCATATTTTCAACAGTTTCTGACAAATGTATCATGACCAGCTGTAACAACTTGTTCAAGTGTCATCAGCCTGCAAAATCCATACATAGAAAAGGAGTGAAAAGTCATGAAATCTGGCTGTAATAATAGCAATCATATTTCCATTAGTAATGTGGGCATGTATGAAAATATTTGAGTATGAATACTTTAAAAACATTTTAAGGTGACTGTCTTGAATGCTCTGTGAAGAAATTGTTTGAAGGGCTCGTGCAATTCAGTGCATTAGCCCAAGAAGAAGAGTTTTGGGCTGCAGTGCCTGCTGCTTAAATTAGTTCTCATTTCCCTTTTTCTTTTCCTCCTTTCCCATCCCTTATTTGCAGTTGCAACACCACCTCTACCTAAGCCCCTATTTTCTTGAACACACAGTAATGTCTTGTTAATACTTGAGAGATACCACTCCTTCATAGCAACACTTTTTCAACATAAGAAAAAAAATCAGAATTATAGAAAAAATTCCTTTCTAGAAATGGGAAACATGAGGGAAATGAACCTTGGAAATAGGCAGTCCCATTACCAATTCAATTTTAATATTTTTTATAAAGTTCCATAGAAAAAGAGGAGCGGTTCATTGCTCTGCAGAAACTATTCACCATAAAATTGCATATAGTTTCAAGGACACTGTTCTGTTATATGTGTGTGTGTGTGTATATATATATAGATAGATACATAGATATGCACACTCTGTAATAATTATAATTTCTGTATATGGGAAAATCTATATATTAAGTGGTGCCTTATGGTACCAGATAGTACCTCATATGTGCAGATTGATACACCTGTGAAAGGTGTTACTAACAGAGTTGTACTGTGCCATAAAACTGATGTATTTCATCATCTCAGTCAGTTCATTAATCCATAAGCAATGGTATCACTATGACTTGATAAATGACCAGGGAAATCAATAGCAGGGTTGCTGCTGATTTCACCAACACGAGGATTTGATCTCTATTATCCAAAGGAGCACATCTGAGTAGCTGAAGTTAAGCTTCTGTCAGTAGAAATAACTATCTATCTAAAGAGAGCTGTTGGAGAGTAGGGCTGTGTCTCAACCTTGGTCTGTTTCTGAAGTGTCAAGTGCACTTTGGATTTATTAGTTATGCAGATGAATTCATCTTTGTGGGCTACAATTTCAGTTGCCAAATTACTGAACTCTTTCATCAAAGATGTCATTTGTTTTCTGGAGACTGTCCTGCAGTTTGGATCCATATCAGCTCGTAATTCCAAAAGCATATTTTCCATGGGAAATATTCTTTCCCGTTTTTGATGGCTGTCTATCTGATCTTTATCAGTATGAGGAATTTTTAATTGAAGACTGACTTTTAGTGTTTAAAATGAGTGTGTCATAGTAGTAGGATTTTTATCAGCTCATTCCTTGTACCTTTTTGTGCTGGGACTGGGCAGGTTGATGCATGGATAACATTTGTTTTCAGAAACTGTGTTCTCTTCAATATTAGCACAGGCTGTAAAACTAGAGGTTGCCCCTATTCTAACCAATGCCCACATAAACAGATATGTGGACTGAATTAATTTAAGCTTGAGCATTGCTGATTTTGAGCCAGGTTACATGGCAGGACTGCCTGCAGTGTCTGTCCAAGTTAGCATACCATTTCAGCGAGAGTCCTTCTTTGTTTTTTGCAGACACTGTCTCAAATTTGTTTTAAAAATGTGAATCATCTTTTGTTTGTGGGAAGGAAAGCAAAATACAGAGATAGAAATTACTTACTGAGGAGTTTAAATGCTCTGGAGGTCGGAAACAAAGTAATGTCTTAATATGAAGACCCTAGAGGAGAGGTCAGGGCGGGGGGAAGAGAAATATGCTGTGCATCTGTGGAGTTGGAAAAATTATTATTGTCTGGGTTCTGTGCCACTGCCGTCTATATAAGCTCTTTCAGTTTTGTAGTCTGTTATTTTTTACTCTGCTTTTGGGAAATGGGAAACAAAGGCATTTCTAGAAAGACTTACCTTCTGTCCTAGTATTCAAGAGAATGGACAAAAACTGGGACAAATAGCAGAAAAATACAAGTTATGGAGAAGAAGAGCCTGTCGAAGAGGTATGTCCCTATTTATGTCACAAGTTATCTCTCTTTTCTTATCACTGACTACTCAGCTGAAAAGTTGAGCCCACTGGAGAGTGGTACAAAGTCCTGCCAACCACCTCTCCAGTTGTTTGTCCTAGCAGCCTTGTCCTACGCCTGGTGGCCATAGCTTGTGTGTCTTTTTGTTTTAATGGTGGAAGGGACATAATCCTGTTGGAATGAATCCAGAGGAGGGCCACAAAGATGATTAGAGGGATGGAACACCTCTTCTGTGAGGAAAGGTTGAGAGAATTGGCATTGTTCAGCCTAGAAAAGTGATGGCTCCAGAGTGACTTTTTTCCAACTTTTCAGTACCTGAAGAGGTCCTTCAAGACAGCTGGAGGGACTTTTTACAAGGATATGTAGTGACAGAGGAAGGGGGAATGGCTTCAAACTGAAAGAGGGCAGGTTTCTATTAGACATTAGGAAGAAATTGTTTCCTGTGAGGGTGGTGAAGCACTGGAAGAGGTTTTCCAGAGAAGCTGTGAATGTCTCGTCCCTTGAAGTGGCCAAGGCCAGGTTGGATGGGGCTCGGAGCAATTTGATCTAATGGAAGGGGTCCCTCCCTGTGGTAGGGTTGTTGAAACTAGATGATTCTTAAGGTCTCTTCCAATCCAAATCGTTCTATGATTTTGTGAAAGCTATTTTTCTGGTGTAAATCTTTTCTTCCTTGGTGATTTAACAAGAGCAATAGAAAAGGCATGCAAAAATCAAAATCCATAATAACCTGACACATGAGGATTGGAATGTCCAAAACTGATGAGTTATTTGGCAAACCCATCTCTCCGTTATCCACTGGTCAACTGCTACACAGTGGTCGCCTGATGTATGAACAAGGAGATGTCCTTTCTTTTATCAAGGTGTTTCTCTCCATGTAGACCTAAAAATCCTTTTTGGAAATTGCTAATTTGAAACAGTGCATTTTACTCCTTGGGGATGCTTTCCTAATGCAGCACATCCCATGGATGGGCTCTTTTTGTACAATATACTGCACCTTTGTAATGCTTCATGCTTCTGCCTACAAAATATTTACATTTTTCTGATTTTACATTAAATCCAATTTAAGCGTTTCAAGGATATTACAACTCAAGTGCTCTTCCTAATTTATTTACAGTATTTTCATCTGTTACGTGTGAATAAAATTTTCAGAGCTCCAGGAAGGCGTTCCCACTTTTTACATAAGTTGCAAGGTTTTCTGATAAAAATCAGGGAAAATTTTTAATTTAATTTCCAAGAGACTAACCACTCCTAGATGGCTATTATTTAAACTTCTATCTGATGGAAAGAAGCTGGTTGCCTGGGGACTCAGGATATTTGCAAAACCCATGAAAATAATGTTGCTGAATTTGTACACTTCTTGCATGTTCATGCTGCAGTTACATGGCTCCGTCTGCTATCTCTCCTCATTATCTGCTGGTTCCACCACTGGAGCGTAACTACAGCGGTATCAATTATCTCCCTGCTTTGGGGAGAAAAACAGCACCAGCTTAAAAGACTTTTTTGATTTTCTCTTACTGATGTGAAGGGCCTGGAAATTGGTGGTGTGTCAAAACCTGTGATATCATAGCACCTGAAAACTGGGAGAGGCTGCTAGGGTGAAGAAGTCCAAACTGTCAAAGTGGCATCATCTGGGGACATTAGGAAAACCCCTTTACCTGACACAATAACAGCACAGCAGTTTTTGTAAAGTAGGAAGCTGGCCTTAACCATGTTACATATCTGCCAGAAAACACTCATCAGGGTAAGGTGAAGACAGCTTTTTAACTGAACACAGATGCAGAATTTTTCTGATTGTTTGCTATTGCCACTAATCTGGAGAAAATGCACACAGAGGCTCCTCCTGCTATAAACGTCCCCAAACCTTAGTAACAAGGAACCTTTTCTAAAATGCCTTCGAGTACTTAGTAACAGCAAACCATGCAAGCCCTATTCTGGGTGAGAACATTGAAAATGAAAAGCCTGAGAGCTGAAATCCCCAGACGAAATCTCTTCCAAGAAGTTTAACCACCTTCTGTTGACAAGGTCACGTAACTCGGTCTGCTAGCACAGAGCATGAGAGCATCTAGTGTCAACATCAAGTTGCAGAGTTAGTACCAAAGGAAGCGAGAAGGGGAGAGAGCCAGTGAGAGAGCACCAAAAGGGAGGTTAGGGAAAGATGGTTGAATGAGAGGAAAAGACAGGCGAGAGCAAAGAGATGAATTAAAAAGTCAGCTGATGCTGTTCCAACTCCTACCTAGGAAAAAAAAAAGAAAAGAAAAAAAGCATATGAGGCAAGTGAATAAAAAAGGAGCCACAGAATAATGTAGACAAGCTGGAAGAGACTCAAAATGCTGAAGGGGACTTGAGGGAGGAGGAAGAGAAAAGCAAGGAAATAAACAGTAAGAAAGATGAAATGAAGAGTATGTTTTCTTCCACCTCCTCACTGGGTAGATTTCCCTGAGATGTATTAGTTTGAGGAATTGAGAGTAAGAAAATGGCTTATTGATGCTGCTATTAGGTGGAGAATTGCTTCTGTTGCCATTGGATGTAGGTTTACAGGTAGATAGAGTAATATTTGCATAGTAACATGCCAGGACCTTGAAAAACTTGGAAAAAGTTTAAGATTAAAATCACCTGCAACCACTAAGCAGTGTGAGGCCTGTGTTCATATAAAACTTACCTGTGTGACATCTGTAGAATGACATTGACATCTTTGCATCTGTCTATATTTTTATCTGGCAATGCCGTACATTATCTTGATTATCTGTTTGACTCTCAGATCTGGAGTCCCGTATTAAAAAAATACCCTTCTTTTTCCGTATTAGATGTGAAATGTGAAATGCATTGCATATGAAAGCATTGAAAATGAACACGAAAAACAGATGCAGTTTGCTGAGGGTTGCAGGTGTGTTGGAAGGTCACATATTTGAAATACCAGAAGTAAGGAGGTGTTCTGTCTGTATTTCAAACTGCCCTGCTTTAACAGCCAAAGCTAGATATAACTCTGGAAGTAGTAATTATGCTGATAGTAATAATACTGATAAGGAGAGCTTAAAGCCAGATCTTCAGCTGAAGTCGCTTGTACAAGTGTTTGTTAAAGTGATTACTATGGGCACACAGCAAATAAACAAAGAAAAGCCCCAAAAGGACACATGAAGGGAGCCTCAGCCTTTCTCTGAGTGTGGAGTATGTACTGGGCTGTGTTTCCTAGAAGCAGAGTTTGGCCCTGGACTGCTACGTCTGTTTGTTACACCAGCAGTGATGTGGGATGGAAATGCATTTGGTTCACTCACAGAATTTTGACATTAGGAATGCTGGTTTTGTTTTACAATTCACTTTTTGTGCAGTTTATATTGCTTCCTGTAGACACTGCTGGAGCTGTGCACAACTCTTTTGAAATGCCTAAGATGTTACATTTCTCTGGTGCTACTGCACCATTTATCAGATATATGGTTACAGGTAATAAATGTAAATAAATGTTTGACTTTAAGATCAGTGCAAAATGCGTTAGTAAGTGGTATGCATTTTCAACAAAAATACATATGCTTTCCTCTCTTCTCTCTGTTAAAATCAGGCATTTGTTTTGTCTTTTAACAGAACAGATTTCTGGTTCCTTCCCTGAGTTTTTTTTCCAGAGAACATAGGCAGATAGTAGAGTCAAACATTATGGGATAGATTGTTATGATTAATAATGAGTATATTCAAAGTCTTTATCAAGAAAAGAGAGCATTTCACTGGAAAAAATTAATGTATTGGAGGAGGATAGGTTATGTTGAAGAAGGTTTAATAAGTCAGCTGCCAGCTACAAATTATGTACTCTAAACACTCTATATGTAAGTCATCCTGGAGGCTATCACAATGAAGAACTTTGTCTCCTTAGGAGGTCTTGCAAACACAAGGGAGGATGCAAATATCTCTTTGAAGGTATAATAGTTTAATAAGCATTTATTTTTTACCTTTATGTATTTAAGGGACTATGCTTTGCCTTATGATTACAGTAAAATGCAGTTCTATGTACCCTTGGACACGGTGGTTACCATTAGCACCCAGGTAAGAATTAGACTTTGCATACAGTAAAAATGGGACTGTACTATACTGTACCCACTTTACTAAACTGTGCTGTTAGTGTTCACACATGTGGCAAATATGACTTAATCAGACCGCAAATATTTTGCAGCATTCCATGGTATCTCATTTATTTGTTTAATGTGCCACTATAGCAACTGAATTCCATCCTTTTAGATTCTTTTTTTTGCAGACCTATGATCTACTTGATTGAAGCTTGGCAGACAGCTTTTCCTTCAATTGAAGGCATATGTACTAACTCAGTGACCAGATTTTTACCTATTTATCATTGTTGGAAAGTGGGTTATTTCACATGGACACAATACCAGAAGAATCAGCAGACCTGATGAAGGGAATCTGAGCCCAAAAGCTTATATGCTTTTTCCAGCCCTTGAAGTTGATGGAATAAAAAATATTACTTCTCCCTCTATCCAGAGATCATTATTACTTAAAGAAAACTAATACAAGGAAATATTTTGACATTGTTTTTGTAAAAAATTACCACTTTCTAGAAGTAGCTTTTTTCTTTGTTAAATGCTGTCTCTATGTGTCTTTGTATTTGGAAACAGACATCATTTCTGCAGAAGTCATTTCATATTCAGATGATTAATATGTTGAAATAGTGCCACAGTGGTAATGTTTTGTACATGCTGATAGGCAGAAACCAAGAATTTGGGGACAACCTTGCGACCTTTGCTTGTGGAAGACTGTAAGCTTTAACATAACCCTTTATGTTCAATCCTCATATTTTAAAATATCCCACACAGATACAAATAAGTAAAAACAGTGTACATTTTTAGTAACTCCTCAAATGCAAGAGGCTCAAACTCAGGATGTAGCATGGAGGATGTTTTGGACAGATGTGTAAGCCATTGCCATTAGTCATGCAGTTCTACAATTGTCCCTTCTACCTTTGGACATTTACGTAATGCACCCAAGTTCCATCCTGGTGCCCTACTCAGGAAAAGCCATAACCTTTCAGAGGTGTCTTGTTTCTGTCAGAGACCATGAGTCTGACTAAGGTGACCCTTTCCCTCCCTCTAACACCAGAGTTATCTGAGCAGGAAACAGCTCTGACCATGGAGAAATAGCACATGGTGTGGAGTGTCTCAAAATGGCAAAAGGCAGACCAGTGGCCAATACATTATTTGCTCTTACATCTCCATTGCATTATTAACTGACACCCTTCAATTCTTCACAGCTTGCTTTCTCTTCAAAACAAAAAACGCTGCATATTTGAAGTGCTGCTTAAACCCCATTTTTGTATTTCTATTTCTATTCCTAGATCTGTTTTACTAAATAATCTGAGAGAAATTAAGTAGTGTTTGATCAAAAGCATTTTTTATAAGTCTTCATTAGCTAATGCCTGTGTTTTGTGGGGCTTTGTAATGATTGTTGGAAAACACTGCTGTCTGTTAGATGGTTTATGGTGCTGTGCCTCTGATTCTGGCTGTGAAGTGTCCCAGATGGGGCTGGGCTGCCGTGCCAGACCAGACTGCCTGCGCCTGCCCTCTGCTCCTCATCGTGCTGGGGCTTGCTGAGACGTCCAAGAGATTTCCCATTCACGTGCCTCAGCATCCCATTCTTTCAGTTATGGCGAAGAGATGAATTGCTTGCTGCAGATTGCTCTGAGGCTCATGGATGCAAATGCAGCCAGGAGTTAGAGTTGGTATTGTCCATTCTGCTGCAGAACACAAGTGGCCTCTATTCCAAATAAAAACATTACTCGTCATTATGTACAAATTTAGTGCTCCTGTTATATCATAAAAATTCTAGGCTGACATGCTGCATGCTATAGAAAGTCAAATATACTTAGAAAGGAAATTCTTCTTTACAAAAATGGCTGTAACAGTCAAATCACATCCTTCAGTTTACTTCCAACAGGAAGAAATTTTATTTGCTTCTTGGGGCTTTTAGCTTTTTATTCTGTTACTTTGAGCTTTACCAGCTTTCTATAAAGCCAGTATACAGGGTTCCAAGTTGCTGAGTCACTGCAATGCACATTTTTGTGGCTTCTTTTGTGAATGCAATATGTAATGTAGATTTTTTTTTTAATGAACTATGTATGGGAAAGAGGAAATATGTACATCAGTCATCTATGAACTTCATATTTCAAGGCAGTTTTTAAAGTGAAGGAATGGGAAATGATATAATTTTCTATTAAGGAAACATCCATTAAAAGTGTCTTTTTACTAACACACAGATTTACTGATGTCTCCATTAACAAACAGATTTTTGTTGGCTGCAAGTTGTTTAAAAATTCATACAGCTGCAAATCATTTTAGGAGATGAAAATAAATAGTCTTAGATCAGAGGCTAAGGTGGATGGCATTTTGGTCTCTGCTCCTGAAGCAGAGGAATGAAATATGGAAAAGAAGAGGGAATTTGAAGGAGAAAGAAAATCATATGTCAGAAACTAAGAGAAAAAGTGATAGCCTTATAGGTTGTTAAGGAGGAGAAGACAGAAAACAAAGTAGAGGAAACCAAATGCTGAAATAAAGAGGTGCTAATAGTAGTCAGCTGGAGAGAGCCATAGAACATGGAGGTGATAATTGTATGTGCTGTACTTCAGTGAGAAAAAGCTTCACTATGAGAGAAGTTGAAAGTACCCAGTGTATATTGAAAATGGTATCCATATCATTTATTTTAGACCAACATGCAAAAATTTGGCTTCATTTGGTCTTGTGACCACTGTTTTTACAGAACAATTCTCTTTTTCCAGAATTTTTGTGCATGCAGAAACCAAAAAAATGCCCTGCTTTGCACACTTGGTGCCTCTATTGTCGCCAGAGTTTGTGTGTCTTTAGATCTCCCAGTTGTTTGCCTGAGCACTGTGCTACTGAGCCTCCCATAGTTATATTCTCCATGACATACGTTTGGTAGGATTACTATATATAGTAAATCTTTGGTAATATATTTATCATGCATATATGTATATAGTGTGTATATGTGGTGTATGTATAGTGTTTTTGTGTGTGTGTATATATACATACCCCATACATAGAGAAATACATAATATATATTGTCATTCAATTATTAATAGTTACTTTGGTAGATAGTACCATTTTAAAGAATATCTATAATTCTATCTAAGATGACCTCTTTTGATACAGATAAAAGAAGTTTAGTCCTTAAATTTCTCTCAGCCTAAATGAATGGACAGGTAAAGACCAGCAGAAGAGAGTTGCTATTTTCCCCATGTTACAGAGGAGAAACTAAAACATGGAGTTTGTGATTTGCCTGAGGCTATAAGCAGTTTATTAAAGATTGAACTGCAAAGTGAATCTGTGTTTGCTTCATTAGCCAGTACTTTTGTTAAGAAATTATTCTCTCTCTACAAACCAGACAAAGACAACAAATTCATAGTGAATGAATGAGCATTCACTTGGGTTTCGAACTTACTCTCTATTGGAAGGAAGAAGTGACTCAATTTTTGAATAGAGAGATGTTGCTCTAAGTCCTGCTTCACTTAGTTACAATAGGCGTTCCATTATTTTCATTTTGTTTATATCACTGGAAGTACAGGTTCATCTCACCAACTGCTTCTGTGTTTATGTTTTCTTTTAGTATAGCAACTACTGGCAACTTATTCCAAATAATTTGATTTTGGGCGTACCTTTCCTCTGTAAGGAGGAAAATCCCTTAGGTTTCCATTCCTTCTCAGATGATGATTGATTTGAGAAGAGAGACGCTGATATGTAAACAGAAGGATGATTTAAGAAGGATGAACTTGGAAATTGAAAATATGTCAAGGGAGAAGAGGTCCCTCTCATGTGCCCTTGCCCTGTCATTTCAGAACTGTTTTTTCTTTTGTTGTCCAGGAATGCTGTTGGGAGCAAAGTGGGGGACAGGGGGCTGAAGGGGGTGAGTGGGTGTTGCCACTAAACAAGATCAAGGAAAGCTGAGAAGTTGCGAATTTTTTAAAGATCTTTCAAAAGTATATTTTATGGAGTCAAAGCTGTTTCAGAAGTTATGTCAATAGTTGTGATTGTGGATAAGAGGAAATAAAAATACCCTTAAGACAGAAAATAGCTTGTGCAAAAGTGGGTCATTGACAGTAAAATGTAAGTAGTGGCCATAAAGAGTTGTATTTTAATTATTCTGACTGGGGTAATAAGGTGTATGTTTACTAGACAAAGTTATACCAGAATGAGTAGCAGCACGATGTAGAGGTCTGGATCCACTTTGGGAAGTACCTTTCTTCAGGCAAGAATTCAGTGTTTACCAGTTCTGTCTCAAATCTGAACTCTAAGGCTTAGCTGGCAGTAATACAAATATTCACAGCTGTATAAAAAATGTTACTTAGTTCACAACAGTAGCCATGGTTACCTGCATACTTTCATTGCCTTATTCATGTGCAATTCTTTTTTTTTCTGGAAATATCATTACCATGTAATATAATACTGTACAGCCTCTTGGTAAGTTTTACAGTGTCAGGAAGAACATTCTGTGGTGAACCTGAAAGCGTATTTTAATGAGTTGACTTGTTCATGGAAGATCCCACCTATACATTGCTAGGCAGAGAAGGGCAAGTCTGAACATTCTGCGACTGCAATTTCAAAATATAAATAGGAGTATGTAAAATTCTTTGGCATTGAAAATTCTCTGACAGTGTTTTAACTGCACAACATTTAAAAAGAACTAGCCCCTGCTTGGTCCCTTCACAGGTAACACAGACCTGGCAGTTCCTGTCAGTACATGTTAGAATAGCATGAGTATCCTCGTTTACTCTTGCAAGAAATGTGAACCCCAGCACCCTCAGAAGGGTAGAAAAGTGCTTTGATTTTCCTCCTCTCTCTTACTTTTGTTGGTAGAACTCAGTTCACTCAAAGCAGATGAAATGTACTTGAGAATCTAGTGTTTTCGTTCTGTTCATGGAAATTAGTCTCATATGTATTACTGCAGCAGAATTCCCAACCATATTCTAATGTTTGCTAGGAAAAGAAAGTAGTACTTAATCTTCCAGATATCTCAGATCACTTTGCAAACAAATGAATTAAACTTTACAAGAGTATTAAAGACAGTTTACTTAGGCTTATATATTCTTTTCTTAATTGAGTGATGTGACATTAATTCTGGAGGATTAAAATTTCCTATCAGTTTAAATTAATAGCAACAAAAGGAGTAAAGGATATTTGCTTCTTTAATCTGGTGAATTTATCTAAAGTCTTTCAGTATAAGGTTCCTTACTACTGTTGCTACTTTTGTAGAGGAAACTTACCAGACTAAATGTAAAAATTGTATTTAAGGGTCATGTTCCTTGGCATTTTCATGTAAACAGTGGAACTTAATATTTTAATAGGTGTTGCATAGAGATTGAACTAAATTTCTAAACCAAAATTTTAAAATTGCTCATGTAACCTTATGAAACCTTGTTGAAAGCCTGATAGAGTTTTAAAATACTACCCAGGCCTGTTTTTAATGCGTCTCCCACAGGAAGAAGGAAGATGGCATTAAGATGAAAATTTCTATAGCGAAGCCGGCTGTTACCACAGTCTGGCGTCTGTTCCTGCCATAGCACTGCCAGCTTGGAGCTATTTATAGGCATTAGCCTATATCTGGACACACGTGGATCTACTACTCTCTTCAGCAGTAGTTCTGCTCCTGAAGAAGTTGGTCTGCAGTTTCAAGCTTTATTTTTCCTTTCAGAGGCCAGTTTCTTCAGCTATCCTCATTACCAAATAATAGGAATTTGGCAGGCATTCACTCCCTGCTAGAGCTCTTGCATCAGCTTTCCTGCACTGGCCTACAAGCCAGAAGGCTCAGTTGTGGTGATTTCGAATTCTTCAAACCTAGTTTCTTGCAGTACTGGACCCTCTCCATCATCTTATGATTTCAATACCTTTTCCTCCTTAAGTGATAATGATACACAAGACTCTTCAAAAATGCTAATTGGTTCCCTTATCTCAAAGATACAACTTGTCTCCAGTACAAGAAAACGCAAAAAAAAACCCAAAAAACAAAACAAAACAAAAAATTGCCTCTTTGTCAGATACCACACCAAAATTCAATTTTCTTCTGACTGCAATGGAGTGTTCTGGTCTTGTACATGATTTACAGTACAAATAAAACCTGTTCTCTTTCATTTTCCTGATGATGAATTCTGGGCAATAAATGCTTTCCCCAGAAGCCAGTCCTTGCTTGGAGCAAAGGCATTGTTTAAGTTTCCTGCGCCCCAGCACGGCTGCAGCCTTGTGTGGTCTGCAGCATTCTCTTAACACTTCATGCCTTCGTTCACCCATCCATAAATTAGATACACGGCAGCCAAGCACAGCCTTTCTGCATCCTGCACTATACCACTGTTCCATGACATGAATCCCAAAATGATACATGCTCCCTGACAGAGTCTGAGTGAGAGCATGCTCCACTACTATAGCAGCAGCAGCAGCAGCAGCAGCAGCAGCAGCGAGCCTCAGGCGGTAGCCTTCGGGTGCGTTGTGTCTTCTGCCACCTCATGCAACACAGTGATGTAGCACTGAGGACAGCAAAAAGCTCTGATAGCTGGTAAATTTGCAGTGATGGGCTCAAAACTAAGTTCAACCAAGAAAGTAAAATAACTGAACAAGTATTTGACTGATGTAAACCATCATCTCCTTTGTTGTCACATTCTCAGTTCTAAGGAGTGTTTCACTGCCACACGGCTTAGGCACATTGGTCATCTAATGCAAGAGGGTTTTTCCTGTTTGAACAGAATGGGAAGCATTCTGCAACTATTAAATTGGTTCTTCTCCCTGTTAGTGGTGATTTTAAAAATAAATATAATCTTTTCATTTCTTTAGTTACTTGTGGTAGTTTACTTTTGAAGCGCATTTAACTTAGCCTTCTGGCTAAGAGTGGCTCGAATGTTAAACAAAGATATTTGTGCAGAAATGTGTTTGCACCAAATAAGTCTTTGATATCAAATTCATAACTGTCCACCTTCTGTAAGGGTAGTAAATTTTACTATCCAACACTTGAGTAATTTTTTTCCATGTTTGCAACTTAAAACCATTTTTACAGCTCTACTCAGTGCTCCCCCTGCTTTATTTATCTCTTCTTTTTTGTAGCTGCATAATGTACATTTATGTATATGTATCTTTTTTCCTCCTGCAGTGTTTTGTCCTTCAAAGATTTGAAGCAATGTGCTCAGTGTCTGCTGATACAATTCTTTCCATGGCACCAAATTCTGACTTTGCAGAAAGAGAGTTTGCTGTAAGCTGAGGGGAAGTCACAGCCTCACAGCATCAAGTTTGAGTTTTAGCTGGGCCTTCCACCACTCATATGTACTTCAGCTCTCCTAAACAGAGATGTCATGCTTAAATTATTTTCAGCTTCTGACCTTTTCAGTTCTGAACTTCCAACCACTAAAACATGAGGTTTCCCTAGTATTGATTTCAGAGGACAGGTCAAGGTGAAATGTCAATGTGAGGAGGAAGGGAAATACAGTTCCCCATGGGTTCCTTCCAACTCAGGATATTCTGATTCTATATGGTATTATCTGGGTATCCAGTGTCCAGTTAATATAAATAAATCAGTTTTACTAGAAATTGTGGGAGTGTTTTTACTGCTAAAACTCAGACCACATGGGATACAGTTAACGATCTCCAGATGTGAAATGGAAAGGACCATCAGCAGCACAGAAAAACTGTTTTTCTCAATGAGGAGGGCTACTGCAATTCTGGAATTCATAGAGATGGAAAAGGAAGGTAGCTGCTCAGACCATGGGTTTCAACAGCCTTCCACTTGCTGTGTTCATGGCAGGGCATTTACCAAACCTGCTGTGCTAATAGAGGTGCAAAGAAGGAGCTGGTGAGCTACCCAGGGAGAACCAAGCTGAGCTCTCTAGCACACACCTCGAGGCAGGGATCAGTGTTTGCCTGTTGTTAGTGCTTGGGGAAAGGCCTCCTGGGGTGGCATTTAGATGAGCTGTGTGTTGAGTGAAGTCTCGTGGGACTGAAGTGAACTCAGAATCTTCTTTCCTTTCTTTTGCAAGTCTGTCCACCGGGAAGCCTTGGATGGCATTTGACACTGTCTCACTTTTCACATCTTTATCAAACTCTGGCCACATAGAGGCTGTGTAAGGAAACTGGATGCTAGGACAAGGAGTGGGTTGGAATCTGTCTGCTCACAAGATACTCTGTGACTAAGTGCATTTCTTTCATCATAACCTTTTCCACCTTGCTGATTGAGAAACTGGGTAACAATGATACACAGATAGTTTTTCAGGAAATTTTATGGATCTGTTGACTTGTAAGGAACATCTGTGTGGCTAAATGAGATGTCCTGCTTTCAAAAGGCTGTTTAGCTCAGCTGGTCCCTGCACAAGTTCAGGGAAACTGAATGGGCAGGAAAGTATGTCCACCACCAAGTAGCCTAAGATGCAGTACAGAAAGTTGTACTTAGAACATAGTATTATAGACATGTTGTCAGGGAGTATTCCTGTTGCACGATGTTCTGAAAACATCTCTGTTTGCCTCGAGGGAATGCCCGTCTGCCCTTCTTATGATCCATGGGAAAAAATACCCTTGTGGTAAATGCAGATGGAGTGTTTCCAATGTCTAATATCCATCCTGTTTTTGTTCCTAGTACAGCAACTGAAGTGATGTGTTTGTGAGAATCATACTGGTACACAACAGAGAGAGGAGAGTTTTCAACTTCTAAGGTTCTGTGATTACAGAAGAACTTAGCTTTAAGGTCACTGTTAAAATTCCCAAGTTTTCTATTTTGCAATATTTTAAATGTTTACCATGTTTTATCGTTTATATCCAGTAGCTGTGATACTGTTTAAATCCTACCCCACTGCCTCTTTCCAATTGCTCTGCCCCTTCAGATGGACATTATTCTTTCAAGGAACTGTCCTCCCACAAAACCAGTGACTCAGGATGCTTTCAGGAGCTATCTTGTGGAATTCATCACATGTACTAGTACTGCTCATGCACCAGTCCTTCTTGAGCATTTCTTTACATATCTCCATGAAATACAGAGATTAACCCTGAGCATCCTACACTGGTGCCATTATTTTGGAGTTCTTCACCAGGCATCAGTGGTCTTGAAGGGTAAGCCTGCAAGCATTAAGAAATGAATGGTCAGGATTCAAAACAGCAGAGGCCCAGAAATATGCTGGTTTTTGAATTTTATCTTGATAGGTTAATCCTTATGGTCTCAGTTTTAAACTCTTCTTCATATCCTGAAGGACTAGAAAACCTTTTGTATTGAATAAAACCTGAGATTATCAACTAATCATGTAAACTGAGTACTGATACCCTAAAAAGGAGGGCAGAGGGGGCACATTGCCAGCCATTCCCAGAGAAGACTATATCTCTGTAAGTACCTCCTGCAACAAAGGTTTTGGTTGAAAGTTTAACTTACATTGTTTTTACCTTTGTCTTTCTTACGTCTACTGAGTTCTCTGTATAATGTAAATTTCTGCTGCTTCTTACAAATCTTTAGGTATTTTCAAAAGTGTTCTTCTGTACTTATGTTTCTGGAGAAGTAGTTAATCTATTCTCTGACATTAATTCCTTCCCAGAACCTACCATTTTGAGTCAGATTGTCCCAAATGGAGTAAAAATCTGAATTTCACCTTTGGTTTGCCCTTTTACTTCAATACTTCTTCACAGCTTTAATTCAGTCCTGTGGCATAAGCCCTTTAGGACAACATTCTTCCTTCAAGACCATGTTCTGTCTTCTTTCCTCAAGTTGTGTTTTTCTTGTCAGTGTAGAGCTCTGTGCTGAAAAACCAAGGTTCTTCAGTGTGTTGCTCACTGTACTTTCTGTAAAGACAGACTATGTGGTGGCAATGATGTTATCACCGTGCACTTTATTTGCCCTTCTTTGCATGTCCAGTGCATATTCTTAGCACCTTGTTCATTAGTATACTCTTTAGATACCGAGCACAGAAAACAGTGTGACTACATAATTTGTTTTGCACTTGGAATTGCTTTGGTTCATTTCACGCTGAGAAAAAGAGACAGGTCACCAAGCAGGTGCTGAGAGTTTGATGGAAGGGAATGCAGGTTGTTCTTTCAGAGCATTTAAGCTCCAGCTATGACCAATGAGCCCACCTTGAGCCCTCATTCTTGCTCCAGAAGAAAATCCATTATACAATTTGCCTTGGAGTACCACATGCAGCAAGAGGACTTAATGCCCACTTACCTTGCAGCAGGGTAGTCACTGGGGCTTGCTGTCCCCTAGTGTGGCCTGGCCTGTCCCCACGTGGTACAGCTCTTGGTCTTAAAGGCACTGCATCCAGGTTAACTTTCCCCTGGGCCGGCCGTTTTTGGTGGGCTGAGATGGCTGTACTGCTGCTGGCTCCAACATGAGCACCATGGGTGCTATCTCAGAAATCCTTGCACCACGTACCAGGGCATGGCACAGACATGCCTCCTGTCTGCTTGTCTACAAAAATGCACCGTGTTGGCTGGCTTGCCTACTTGCAAACTTAGGGGTAGGTGTGTCTGGACGGTATTTTGCAGACAGATGCAACTTGATTCTGTGTTGTGAGCTAGCTGATGCCCAGTCCAGGAGCAAGTTATTGGTTGGTTGTGCTTCATGCTAACCACAGCTACACACTCCTAGTTCATTGTTGGCAAGGATTCATCCAGACTCAGAAAGAGAGTGAGTCCTCGCCTACCAACAAAATACCACACAGACAAACCCAGACATCCATGGCATTTAAGGTCTGAAAAGAATATTAGGTGATTTTGTCTGACCTCCTTCTTAACACAAGCCATAACATTTCACTTGCACCTGTAGTGAGCCCAGTAATTTTCATTTGGCCGAAGTTTGTCTTCCAGAAGGGCATTTGGTCATGATCTGAAAAGATAACAATCTTCTATTTTTTTATTTGACAGGAGCAGCTTGCTCCTGTCATTATTCACTGTCACTGCTAATTCTTTTCCAAATTTCTAACTTGTCTAACTTCAGCTTGTTATGCTTTCCACTGCTCTGTTAAAAGAGTCTTTTATTCCTCATCTTGTATCATGGTTTTCCATACAAGGAGAGATCTTGTGTGTCCTTTTGAATAAGCTGATCAGTTTAAGACCCTTGAAAGTGTCATCTCAGGAGAAGATCTACAATCTCCTAGTAGCACCAATATCTCTTATTATCCCTGTTCCCATACCCTCTTTTAATGGAGGGCACCTGAGCTATGTTATGTTGTGATCTACATGAATCCGTGGGTCTGGTGTCCCCTCGCAGGTCATTTTGATCATCCCTAGCAAATAAGCACACACATATGGCAAGATGGTCACCACCTACCTTTAATGAAGCCCAGTGTTGTTTATTGTAGGAGTAATGCCTGACAGAGAAAATAAGCTATATATGGTAAACTGTTCACACGTGGTTGACCTAACTACCAGTTGTAATGCTTCAGCTGCTGCTGGTGCTGTTACAGACAGATGTGAGCTTGTCACTTGTTGATGCCACTTTATGTCTGCAGGTAGTTCCTTTGCCTCAAACTCATTTTAAAGCTCTCCCAGTCCATTATTCTTGTTGCACACCAAAAACATCTCTCCTGTGAGGGGAATTGCATGCAGAAAATTCTGCACCTTAGTTTACCTGACTGTCAGTTTTCATTAATTATTCCTCTTTTTTTTCTTATGCAGCCTCAAATAAGCCAGTCTCTGTTTCTCCCTTACTTGGATGGAATGATAGAGCTTACCAAAAATATATTGTACCTACTCATAAATGCGGCACAGGTAGGGCTTTCCAAGGTCTCACATCTGACAAACCCTTACAGACCACTACTACAGACACCCATCAGTCTGCATAGCCATTATTCACTAGTTTTTCATACATCTGTAGATAGTATTTACTCTTTATAGTATTAATGGAGGCAAAATAGGGTTTCTACGGGGTTTTTTTTGTTGTTGTAGGATGGGATTTTCTCCACTATTTTGTACATCTGTAAATCTGTAAATCACAAAATTATTTCCTCTGAGTTAGTTTGAACCTGAAGTGCATCATCATAGGGGTACTTCATGGTTGCACTTGTAGTTCTGCAAACTGGTTGGTTTGAGAGGAGGAAAAATTATGCTATGAGAGGTGTGGTCTTAGGCAGAAGCTAAACCCACAGCCCAGAACTGGTGTGTCAGGTGCTTGAAAACTAAATTCTCCCAATGTTGCATCTGGAGAACTGCTGGGAGAAGGCAGAATGCTCCAATGCAGCCATACTGAAGTAGCCTGATGGATTTTTTAGATTGTTTATGAGCATGGAAAAATTTTTTACGTGAAAAAATGACAAATTTATGCACAAACAACATTTCCTGTCAAAAATCTAGTTTGAAAGAAGTTTTCTAACCCCAACATGCAATTCTCTGACTATTTTAAGTGTGATGCATTTTTCAGCCTCAACTTTGGGATGCATGAGCTACCTTGAGGTTTGATTTTGGTATCGTATTACAGAATTTATTGTCAGAATGTTGCTGTTTTTGTAATTTAGATAAACAGCTTCTTACAGCATCTTGCAGTTTCAAGGTAGTTTATGAAGGTAATGGGGAAGTATAGAAGGGATGATGTTAAATAAGCCAGTCACAATAAATGGTTTGCCAGATGTGTTGTGGAATTTTGGGTGGAGTTTGTTAAATCCCAAATGGGGGAAAAGAAGGTTGGGAAGTCACTTCAGAAATGAAGGAATCTGAAATACCGCCTGGATTTAAGCTGCCCTGGGAAGTTAATTTAGCTGCTTTTAAGCTTTTCAGGAGCTAGTGTGGGAAAATCCAGCTATAAACTTGGGTTGGAAAATGGGTAAGTCTTGCACCTGCACAATGGTGTGTAGTTCAGCCATACCACACTGGGCTCAGCGATGCACATGTTTGAAAATAATGGTTTCTTTCACTTGCCAAGCTCTGGGGTCTGTGCACAGATGGAGGTAGAACAGCCATCAGCAGGGCCCTCCCAGCCTGGAGGCAGGCAGTCTGCAAGGTATTGGTGTTGCAGCCTAGCAGGTGAGCGTGTCATCTGTCCTGGGTGACACTCTGGGAGCTTGCATATGTTCCCATGTGTTGCATCTCACATTGTTTGTGTATCTGATTCTCATCCCTCTGGAGGATGTACCCAGAGCTGGGGTGCAGCTATGCCGTTATATTTGGATGAAGGGGTGGGTAGCAGAGTGTGTTCATTAACTTAATTAATTTCTTCATTGTCTCTTCATTACTTTGAATCCATTACCACTCTTGTTTGCTTTTTGTGCATGTTACAGGTCAATTTTCCCCACAGGCTTTGCCTATCAAGTTATTTTATAAACAAACAGCTTTTCTCTGAAGAGAGATTTCTCCCCAGAGTTCTAGTGGCAAAGTCTAAACAAACAAGCAAATAAAACCACTTTAATAGGTTTAACAACAAAAAAAAGGCCCGTTCATTGGGTTTAAAATTATACCAGGTGTTGCTGTAGTTAAAATAATGGCTGCCTCCTTGGCTTTGACGTTGAAAGTCAAACAGGGAGGTTTTTTCCCTGCTTACAGGGGAGATGAGCATGATCTTTAGTTTCTTTCAGATTTTCCTAAGTTACTAGAAAGGAAGCTGCATCTATCTTGAACTCTTTCCAAATATGCCTTTCTGTCTGCAAATCCCAGCAGATACTGGGATTACATTTTCCGGAATTCTTTCTAGATGAGATACAGTGAAGATGTACCCTGTGCAAGTCAGGGTCCTTGCTCTAGGGCACCTCAGGTGATCAGCAGCCTGGACTCTTCCCAAACCATGGGCTTCCACCTGAGACCGCTTCTCCTCGCCGTTGTCCCTCGGCTCTGCTTTGTTTAAGACAGCCTATGAAAAGGGATTTTCTGACCTCTGGTACGTCCCTATTCTGTCTTAAAACATAAATGTGCACTTGTACAGCCTCCAAACTGGGACAAGGAAGACTCACAGACTCTGCTTCCCTCTTGAAGGAGGAATAGAAATGTCAGAGGTTTCTGTCTTTTTTTTTTTTTTCAGCAGCTTCTTTAGAGCAATGTAGCTGTAGGGGGTAGGGCTGGAATATGCTGAGTTTTTGTACCTTATCTAGTTCACTCTTAACCAAAAATTTACTGGTTATCTAAAATCCCACCAGAACACCAAAATTGTTATGTTGTTTGCATGACTCTCCTTGTGTTGTTTCTGGATTGCAGCATGCATGGCAGCATAACAGATGTGTGTACCTTCTGTGCGTTCATGGTTTTTTTCTTTATTTGAAAGTTCCTGTTCTGACCTTGTAAAATCTAGGGCCTTTCAGAAAAGACAAATTAGAGCCTTTAGTTTCCAAAATCTCTCTCACTCACTCACAGACATCTGCGTACACACACCCATACTGATGACGCTTTGTTTATAAAGAATTTGATTTTTTTCCAAAATATTTCTTATTGCATTTTAAAGAGAAAATTAAATATAGTGTATGGTGTCATAGGAATTATTAAATGTCTTCTTTAGTAGAACTTGGTGATTACTGTAAGTATTACTGGCAAATATAAAATCTGTTTAAATTTGAGAACATGGGTGTCTGGCAGAGAAGAACATTGGCTATTTGAGCCTCAGCTTCCATACAGTGTGAGTCAAGTGAAACTTGGCACTAGGTGTACTGTTTAGTCTTAAAACATTTTTTATAAGCCTCCCTTTCTCTCAGTGAAATCAGATCAGCCAGTGAGATGATATTCTGATCAGCACGGACTGGTGTAGTAGTAGTAGTCTGTGGAAGATAATTTTAGAAACAATAATAAATTATACTTTGAAAGGAATAAAATTATTAAAAATTCACCAATTTTCCTCCATAAATTTGTAATTCAGTATAATTCTTAAGATTAAGGGCAGAGAATAGCCATAGAAGTAATTTTTTTTAAGTCCATGCTGTTGTTAACTTGATTTTGGTTTCTCAGCCTTCCTAAATGCAATCTTCTAACAAAATCAAGAGCATACCTAGATGAAAGTGAAAGAGGTAGCCAAAGCTTGAATCACAACACTCCAGTCCTTCCAGATTACTAGGAGAAGTAGACTCGAGTAGGTTTTTGGGTGCAAGACGGCAATATGAAAAAGACACCTATAAATTAAAAATTAAGAACTGCGTAGTTCACAGGTGTTGAAGCTGTGGGCAAATTTCTGCATTGAGCTTCTGAAGGGCTCAATTCGTCCCAGAAAACAGAGAAGCAATGGAGGTGTTAGGTTTTTTGAAGGCTCTCTTGCGTCTTTCCTTACCCTTTTGGCATCAGTACAAGTTAGGCCATTCCTTTCAGTACAGTGAGTAATTGTCCAGTGGTTTGCTTCTTAAGAAACACATTCACAGACTTTAAATATAAATGAATTTTTCTAAGCAAAATTTTAAAATGTTTTTCTTAAGTTGAACTGAATTGCTGTTTGATATTTACCTGCCTTATTAAGGTCTTTCCTCATCATATGTCATCATACATGCTGTGAAGATTCAGTGTGAATTCCTTCACAGCAGTAAACAAAATTGCAGAAACTTGGTCTCGATTTCTGGGCTTCAAAGATTACGTACTGCAGTCTGAATTGCCAGATACCTCAAAAGTGTTGTATTTCTTCTAACCAAGTGTCTTGAACGTGGCATGCGCCAAAAAAAGGAAAAGTTTTCAGAAATGTGGCATAACTGAAGGGACAGGCAGTGTCTGTACATAGCTGAAACTGGACATAGGTACTGAGCGTATATGTGCTGTGCATTCCTCTTGGTCAGGTGCCAAACAGAGGAGATCTGAGGACTGGATCTTTATAGTTATATACCTTATGTATACATATACTCTGCTGGCATATACCTTATTTCCTGATTCTGTTAACCTGCTGTCTCCTCACTTTAGTCACTGACTATCCCTTCATTCACTTGGCCGCAGTGAAGTTTCATAGTTGTTAAACACGTGGAATACCTTATGGAGAGAGACTACCAAGGAAAGCAATAACTTTTTCTTTTGCTGTTGAAACAATGACTTTTATTTGGACTGTACTTAGTTTTTAAGAATAATTGCTGGCTTTATCTGAAAATAAATACATGTAAGTGAGCTATAATTTTTAGAGTATTTAAGTAGATTCTTAGAACTTCATTCCCTGATCCTTCATAGCAGAGAACTATGAAGATTACTAGGAGTCTGGAGCATCTCTGATGAAGTAGGCTGAGGGACCTTGGCCGGTTTAGCTTGGAGAAGAGACAGTTGAGAGGGGATCTTATCAATGCACACAAACATCTTTAAGGGTGGATGTCAAGACAATAGGACCAGCCAGTGCTGCCCAGCAACAGAACAAGGGGCAGCAGGCGCAAACTGAAACACAGAAAGTTCCATCTGATTGTGAGGAAAAGCTCCTTCACTTTGAGGGGTACAGAGTTAATTTGAGAGTAACAGAGCACTTAGATTGCCCAGAGAAGTTGTGAAGTCTTTCTCTGCGGATGTTCAAAACCAGCCTGGACATGATCCTGTGCAACCTGCTGTATGTGAATCTGCTTTAGCACGGGTATTGCACTGCGTGGTCTCCAGAGGTCCCTTCCCACCCCAACCATTTTGTGACTTAATTGGATTAACATTTTCCAAAATGTGTCCTTTCCTCTTTTTTCATTGTTCTATACCTGAACCCAGTAGGGTTTGTCCTGAGCTGAAGTACCCTGAGGCCTAGGTGGATCTTCCAGTCTCTGTTAACTTTCTGGTCTGTGGTTGGTCTGTGGTGGAGTTGTAAAACTGAGCCAGAAAAGGACAGGAGGGTAAAAAAAGGGAATTTCTGCTCAGAATTGTACTATTTCCCTTTTTATCTGTAGTTTTGACTGCTTTTGAAAGGTGATCAAAAAGCTATTCTTATACCAGAAACCAGCATGTGCTGTGAGGCACACAACTGTTTTTCTCTAGTCTTGCCCTAGAAGTCTTCTATTCCTCCTTTCTGACCAGCGCCTACAGAGCTGTGCGTCATGCATCTCCATGCCTGACCAGTGGCTCAGTTTCTCTGAAGCTTGGGTGGTTGCACTTCGGCCGTGCTGCAGAGCCCCAGTCGCAGGCAGGTACCAATGCACAAGACACATCAGAAAAGCAGGACACAATCAAACACCTGGTTGTGGCTTCTTTAGCTGGCTGTGTCACTTCTGCTTTGTTTCTGATAAATCAGAAAAAAACTGGTAAGTGAGCAGTTGTCTGGAGGGAAAGAAAAGGAAAAAGAGTGAGGGAGAAGAGCACAGGGATGACACAGGCAAGGGGAACGAGGAAGAGAGAGCTGTGACATGATCGGGAAAGGACAGCGAAGGCTCAGGGTATGGATGGCAGGGAACAGCTGCGCAGAGGACACGTCCAGCCCAGTGGATGGGGAAAAGGACAGTGGTGATAGGGAGGAGCCATTGGCCTAAGACCGTGGCAGGAAGGTCCTAAAACCAGATGGGAAGATGCCACATAAAGGACTTCTGGGCTAAACCAATACAGACAACATGTTGTTCTGGAGATGTGATACCCGTGGAGCTGAAGGGTACCCTATGAATACACCAAAGAAACAAAAATGGAGAACTTCTTCTCAGTGCAAATAGTAAAAATAGTCAAAATTACATCTTTTAAAAATTGAACTTGGTAGATTTTATCGATTTATGCCTCAATTTATTGCCTCATGATTCAGTGAGACATTATGGATGCTACTGCCAATAGCAAAGTGTAGCTGAAAAAAAAATTAATTTCTTCTGGCCTTCTGCTACCTTTTTTGGTATGGCTTTCCCTGAAGGACTGGTGTTCTTTGCAATGAGCATGCCAGAAGTAGCAGAGGTCAGTCAGGTACTGGAACCATTAGTCGGGCTTGATTGTAAATGCTGTTCCAAAAATTTCCTGCTTAAATAAATGGTATTCTCTTCTCTAGAAAAAGCCTACTATTATGTCCCATAGGAAGTCTTTATCTCAAAAAAAGCACCAAAAATGGAGAAGTAGAGGAAGGAGGGAAAGGAAAGAGAAAAAGGAGGAGGGGGGATGGAGAGAAGGGAAGGGAANCCCCTTTCCTGTCACAATTCCCCCTTTTTTTTCCCCTCCTTTCTTTTTCCCTTCCCCTTTCCCCCTTTTATCCGCCCCCGGCTGGAAGGGGAGGGGAGGGGAGGGAAGGGAAGGGAAGGATATTTATATTAGTGTTGTGTAGCTGGGGTAGTGACAGAAATTTCCTTAGGTATATCAGCATCATTTTTCAGATTCTGTCTTCTCACTCTGTCTCTGCATTCCTCGTGACCCTCTTCATCCTTTGCATTCTTTTCACCAATTTAAGGGTTTTGAACCTTGCTTCGCAGACAGAAAAAATATTTTTCTAGCACCAATCTTAATAGCATAAGGGAGACAGAATCTCTGGCATACTAACCTCAAGATACAGATTATTTTAATCCAGAATTGTATGAAGAAGGATTTTACTATTGGAAAGTGCGTTTTTATTTTATTTCTTTATTGGTCCAAACAACAGCAGCTGTATATAGGTCTGTGAGGATTTTTCCCACAGATTATTACTGTAGACATTTTATGTTAGACATAACACTAGAATTACAAACAAGTGGTTACCGTGAGGTTGTTATAGATGTGTGCTGAGCCCTATAGTTGTGTTCATGTTGCTTCTCTTTATTTTGTAATTTATAAGCTGAATGTTTTCTTACTTAAATAGTGGAATTCAGTTTTGGTGATCATCACTTCTAGTAACTGCCTGGCTTCAGCAGAGATCAAATAATTATGTTCCTGAAGCAAGTCTTTGTTTAGTCTTCATTTATGTCTCCTTCTCTATAGCTCCACTGTAGAGGCAGTATGGAGGGCAGCTTCTTTAAGTGTTTTCCTTGCTCGCTGCTGACCAGCTGGCGGTATGGATGTGTCTTTGACATGGACAGTTTGGTGTCACAGTTTCGTTCTTCCTTGGGGAACATGCTGCACTGAAAGGCAACTTCCCCCTTCATTACCCAGCCCTTTCTCCTGGCATTAATGATTTTTAATTTTTTTTTTTTTTTAACTGTGGGGAAAAACATTTTCACTGCTGTGAAAAGGGTTCATTCAACCTTTCCGTAATAGTTCAAGTGGTTGGTTTTCTTCTGGCTTCTGAAATACATTACAAATCACAATCTGGAAAAAGTTCTAATATGGTTCCAAGTCTTGCTGCTGAATTTGGATACGTTGCTGGGACTTACTTTGTAGCTCATCCTTAACAACTGACAAAATATTTACTCGGCACAGTGCAAAGAAGGCAAACTTTCTCCAAAATATTATACAGAGTTGGAGTCAGAACACAGACAGTGAGGCAAAAAATTGGACCTGCCCACCAAGCCATTAGTTGAATAATTTTCCAGAATGTCATGAGAAAGAGCTTCATGAAATCACTTGCTGCATAGCTGCTTTTTGTGATACAGGAGTGGAGAGGGCAGCCAGGTCCCCAGTAGTGAGGACAGCATATTGCAGATACTGAAGTCTTAAGTGTATATTTGCACAGGCAATGCCAGCAGGGAATGTTCTTTACTGTTTATTAAACAGTTACTTCATAAAAAGGTGGTTTCCCTAAACTGATCTTCTGCATTCAGAAGGAACAGCAAAATCTTTATCCCAAGCTGGATTGGAGCATTGTTTCCGTTTAGGTATTTTTACAGTGTTAGTTTTCCCCTGCGGAAAGGATTATTAAACTATTAGAACCAGATTGGAGTTTTTAAAGTGTGGTGTGCTGTTCATCCTTAGTCTAGAAAATGGGGGGTTTGTTTCACGGGTTTCACCCCACTTTTTTGAGAAACCGTGGAGGGAGAAAAACTGCAGTAAATTAACTTCAGTTAAGCCCATACAGGAAAGCCTCTAGTGACAAAACTGTAAGTCTAATAATAAGGGGGGGTTATGCTTTTATGTTTTCTTCATGTGATCCTTTGCAAAAGAGCCTCCTCAGTAATTATATCCCATTGTCTTTTTGCCAGTGGTACTTTGTTGTTTTAGTCCAAGTGATACAGGATATGTCCCAAAATAAGATCACATCTCACTATGTACTTAAATGCCATAAACTGTGGTCAACATTTCTGGCAGATTCCGTATTCTCAGGGTATTTCCCCCCAAGAAAATATATCAGACATGATGAGGCATAATAATTCAACCCTCCTGAAACTAAGGAGAAATGTATTCATAAAGCAAGATATTTTTGACAGTCTTAAGCTACAATAAACTCATCTTACAACCACATTTATATCCATTGATGTCATGTTGCTGTTTTTCCCATCTTACTAAAATAATAAGAAATATACTGTCCCAATTCTCCAAGAAACAACATGGCACAGCTACTATAGCTGTAGAGATTTGGAGGGAGGGAATTTTTCTTTATTTTATATTTTTATGTTTATATATTTTTATATTTATGTTTTTACATTTTATATTTTATTTATTTATTTAATAGTTTATACATTTGTCTTTGATAATAGCAATCACATGTATGGGCATTTTGGATGACTTATTTGCAAACTTGTCCATTGTCATCTTTTTTGAGCCCCTAAGAAAGCAGATTCTTTGACGGGTCCTCAATGATCCAGATCAAAGGTGTTTGTAAGACTAGGAATAATGCACCACTTCCATAGGCAGTGAAAAAGCAAAGAGCACTGTCATACACTTGTTTAGAAAACCTGTGAAGAGTGCTGACTTTTCATTCACCCTGAGGCTCTGAAAAACAGACATGGATGTCCTGCAGCTGACTTTTTCTCTGAACTCAAAACATTAAAATCCATAGTGTAGTGGTTTTCAGTCACTTGCTTTTTTTAAGATGTTGTGTTAACCTAAAGAAAATAGGGCTTTTCAGGGTTGTTTAAAAGTTCTATTTATGGTACAAAAAACATGACAGTCAAGTAAATTATTAGTTCAGTTGCTGACAAACTGGAAGCATGAACAAAAAAGGAAGATAAAGTTACCCTTAGAAGGATTTTGCCAATTACTCCTCTGGGGATACAGCTGAATTGTTATTATTTTTATGTAAAACAAATGGGAAAAACTCTGTGCTGTATTTGAATATAGTACTTCATTGGTAAATAAGAACAACATACCCACAAATCAACCAACATTTCCTCAAAAACCCAATTGAGATGAAATAATGAAATAACTATCCAAATTGCTACTATCCAAAATACCAAAATATCCACACTCAGGAAGCATGGAATCAGTTAAATCTTAAACAACTGAACCATTCAAGTTACATCAACCACATTATTACTACTTTTGTTTTGGCATACTGTTTTATCAAGGGTTGAGATTTTCAGAAAACTGCATGAAAAGGTTTGCCCACACCTTTTTTTCTTAATATTAATGGAAGACGTGGGGTCAAGCCTCTGGCAGCTCTTTAAAAATACAGGTTTTTAAAGAAAAACACAGGGAATTTTGAAGGAGAGGGGGGCACATGTAATCATTTTCTCCCTCATTTTTACCCAGGCTTCAAAAATATTTTCTGATGTGGTAGAGAAATGCTGGCCAATTATAAAAACACATTATTTTCTTCCCATTGTGCATGAAAACCAAACCACACAGAGAAACCAATCAAAACACGACAAGAACAAAAACCCTTGTGTAACTCTCAGTTTCTCCTCATAATTGATAAAATTAATTGATAAAATGGTCACATTTTAAATTCTTCCTCAAACCAGCTGAGTTAGAGATTTTGAAAATGTGTAAGAATGTGAAAAAGGTAAGTCAGTATAGTGTCCTACAAGTTCTGTATCTTCTGAAAAAGAAAATAGGACTTAACATACCCATACAGAACCATACATACCCTTACAGAAATGTAGTTTGTATGTTTGCAGGCGTCCTATACCTAGTGCTTGTTAAGGACTTGCATTGCCTCCCTGGGCCCCGAGCAGTTCACCAAGCTGCAAGACTTTCAAGTGAGTCAGTACAGGGCCGCGTGGCAGCCGGAAGGGAACTGGACCTCACTGCTGCTGCTCTGCTGTGTCATGTATTTGGAGACAGGGTGTGTGTGGAAAGGAATGTAAAGAAGAGTGTGAAAATGGTCTTCTTTGCCTTTTCTCGTAATGAGTTTTAAGAAAATTACTGTTGTTATTGAGTTTTTTATAGCTCTTTTATTTCATTTGTTCTTTCCCTGGTACCCCAAGCTAAAGCTTGTTGAGAAAAAAGAGAGAAGAGAGTGTAAATTGCGTTCTCCAGTTTGATCTCCCATTTTCACCTGTAGTGGCTGGATAGTGGGAGAAGCTGAACATGCACAAGGCTGCTGGAGCATTCCTCCTGCAGCAAGGAAATTACTCAAAATAGAATGTAACAAAGTCCTTTTCTTCCTCTACAGCCACCGTTTGCCAGCCCCTTGCATCATTTATATCTGAGACTGATTTGGAAGAAATGTGGTAGCTAACATATGTGAAAGCTGACTCTTTACGAAACTCTTGATGCTGTGGCAATGTTGGTTTAAGTTGCCCACTGTTGCTTCCTTTCTATACCAAAGTGGACGTGGTTATACTTCTAAAAGTATTTTTGTCACTGTAGCCTATTTTGGTCAAGGAATTTTCTGCCAACACAAACTGCCTGTGTAGAGTTAGGGTTACATGGAGTATCTGTGCAGATATATCTCACAGTCTGCATTATATTTTGGGAGACTGACACCAGTGACTTTAGTTAGCACCAGGTAGTGCAAAAGGTGAAGGGGTTTGTATGTTTGCAGGCCAGCACTTGCTCTGCGTTTATGCTGACAAGCGCTTGGGTGTGATGAAGAACTGGGCCCTTACTGTCACCTTTAAATTCAGTACAGCAGTCTTGCTCTCGCCTTCAGAATGGCTTCTTGGCGCCAATATGGACAGCCTTGAAACACGTCTCTCAGCCTGTTGAGAAGAGGTCAGGCATCGCAATGTTTCAATCCTGTACTTCTGTTTTCTGCTCCAGTGTAGGTCTTGCCCTCCCTTCACCTTCCCAGTCTGTAATGAGGGTGGTGGTACAGTTGTTGTATTTATCAGTGAAAATCTGTTATCTGAAATAAACTACTAACCATATTCTAAGACAGAAATTATTACCTAATACCCATTTCTAGTGCTTGGTGTGCTTAAAGACCTCTTTGTCCTGCTTAAGGAGTGAATGCTGTACTTCAGATTGTGGAAGTCAGACTGTTTCTGGTATACCTATTTTAATTGATAATGTATTTGACAATTGGTATTATTGTATGTCAATTGCTGCAGGAATCTAATAAATTCCACTTAAAGACTCAGACAAATATAATTGTCTGTAATGAAAGCATGTATCTTTTGATTAACAAGTATAGCTGTTTAACTGAGATGTTTTGTACCTCAGATGTTAATAAGTTACTGCTAGATGTTTTCATATTTTTTCATTTTGATTTTACTAAGACACAGTATGAATATATCTCTTGCAATTAGAAATTTTTGGAATCTCTTCTTGAAAAGCAGTATGGAACGTAATCTTACCCAAAAAGCAACAGTGAACAGTGAAAGAGCACATGAAGTCAGAAACAACTGCTATTTGGACTGAGAAACTGGCACGTTGTGCTTTACTTCAGTTATCCCTCAGTTGAATTTTTCAGAATTTTTAAAAGTGGTAGAAATGCGGGGCAATTTTCTCTATTTATATTTATTCACATATTATATGTCACAGTATCTGTCATCAGGTCTGTGCATATAGGTAAAGATAAATTGCTTTGTTTGGTGGGATAATATTCCTGCAAGACACTACATTCTCTTTTTACCATAATCTTAACTGGCTGATTGTGTCCTTCCAGTAAAAAAGTCAGCAGAAATCCTCTTAAGCAAGGTTTTTTCTGACTTTTCTTCCCTCCTCCATCTGGAAACTATACATGAACATCCTTTAACTATCACGTTGGTTTACAGGAGCTAAATTTGACATGGCATGTAGCACTGTCATCCTTAACTTCATATCATCATCTGTTGTTCTGGTTAGCATCAAGCTCCTTTAAATGTAGTAGTCTTTGTCTGCCCTAATCTTTTCACAATGAGTTACTTTCTACATATTAATAGACAGTAATTTTGTGCTACAGATGAGGCTGTCTTCAGCTGACTTTTTTTTCTGTTTCGATATAAAATTTCAGGGAAAAGAATCCTTTCTTCCCCGGATGCCTTTAACCTTTGCAAACAGTATTATGCTTTGTACTTACTTTGGAAGCTCTCTTATTTTGCTGTTCTGTATGGCTTATCTGGCATGTCCGCTTCTTGGTTTAACCAAAGAAAATCCAGTAAGTCCCTCCCATGGCCTATCCTGTAGCATTGCCTTAATTGCTGTTTGGAAGTTGGTTATGTTCATGTCAGCCCATCATTCCCTATGCTTCCTTCATAATTAGGTATTTTTTAGGGTGCAGAGAATATGGTTGGCACAGGTAGTACAGCTTCAAACAAACAACCCTACTTGGGTACAGATCACATCAGTTAGATCTTTAGCAGTAATCCTGTACATAGCAGTGAGTTTTGCTTCCAAACTTCAGAAGACTTCTTTCCCACCTCTTTGGTTTGGTTTGGTTTGGTTTGGTTTGGTTTGCGTTGGTTTGGTTTGATTTGACCTTGAAACATAACTAAGACCTATAATGGGTAGCTAAGTATCATAAAATGGAGCAACAAGCCCCTGAAGATAACGCGGTTAGTGAAAAAAATGCTAGATAGGGTGTGGAAGATTCCTCATCCAGTCATGATAATAGTAAATATGCTGCAAAAATATCTTTAGAAGATAAGAGTGGAAATGTGATGGACAAGCGGCTGAAAAATCCCACTGACCTTGATGGCTGGCTTCAAGGCTGCTTCTGGTGGGTAATTCCCATTTAAAGCCCTGATTCCTCTTCAGATGTGCAAAACATAGACATTGCATGATGGTCTGAACTGAGGTACTGAACTAAGGTACCAAGGGATGGGTGAAGTAAACGCATCATTTTCATCCTGATCAAGAAACTCAGAGGCAGGTGGCATCATCAGTATCATATATAAATCTTCCACAACAGGAAGCTGGCAAAGAGAGAGAAAAAGGTGACTGCTGTGAAGTAGGCTTTCTAGGTAGGTTGACTCTGTGATGTTTGTGTAATTTCTGCTGCCTGTGAGCTAGAATATAGATATGATAATAAATATTCCTTTTCAATGTTAGCAACCTATGGTGTGAATTCTTGTCTTAAAAACTTCAGAATGATGCATGGATGACAGGGAACTCGGCCTTCCTGCTCATACTGTGTTTGCAGAAAGTTTCCCTCGAATGTGTATACAACTTTGCAGTTCCTCTGAGGAGACAAAAAAAAATATTCAGATGGAATACTGAGTATACTGAGCTAAGGTCACATAAGAAAAACCTTTTTTACTGTGAGGGTGGCTGAACACTAGATCAGGTTGCCCAGAGAGGCTGTGAAGTCTCCATCCGTACTGATAATCAAAATTCAATTTGGATGCTGCCCTGTGCAATTTGCTCTGGTAAAACCTTGTCTGAACAGCGAGCTTGGACTAGGGGATCTCCAGAGGTCCCTTCACACCTCAGCTTTGGAAAAGTCTATCCTATGCTTAGCAACTTAGGAAATGAATCTTTCAGACCACGGAACAAAGCAGCTAACATCAGTCCTGATTAAGGTGGCCTTTGCTTGACTGCATATGGCCTAAAATGCTGTCATTTGGTTTTTGCTATTTTCCAGTATGAGGAGTAGATCATTGCAAGCCATCATTGCAAGCCCAGGGAAACAAGAAGCCAAAGTGTGCATTTGCTGACCTGTTTATTTGAGCAGAGGTTTTGCAGCATAGCGGGGTAGTTGCAGAGGTATGTCTGGCAGAGGTGTCAGGATAAGTCCATTACAAGCACATGGGAAAATTACTAATAACATGTGAGTGGGCAGTGCAAAAGCTTTAGCAGATGCAATAACAGCATGTGTTGCTGGCCTTGTATGCCCTTGGAAAACTGTAAAATACTTCTCCATTGATTCTGCATCTCTTGTAGGCAGCTGATGAAATGTCACTATTCTTCAAGCACAACATGCAGAACCATCACTGTGGTGGCTGCTCTGGAGAGATTTACAGCCTTTGGAGCCTTGGCAACACAGATAGGGAAAGGTTATCTTCGTGTCTCCTCTTCTGTGTCTGCTGACAGGGAATTGCTTCTCACTGGCTATATAGGAGAGATTTATGGTCTTTACTCTTCGAGAGTGTATGATGTAATGTCTACCCCACATTGTCAATGTTCAGCAGGTGTTTGGAGTTGCAATTCTAGTGACTGATCAAACTTCAACAGGAGGAGATGTGACATTGCTTTTAGAAGTTGGAAGTATTTCTTTTCATAGGTTTTCACTTGCTTTAGCTGGAGGGTGAGAAGAAGGCATTTGAAACAGCTCATTACTAAATAATTAGCTGAGGTTGATGCTGTGTGTGTAACTGCTGTAGATTACAATTTTGTGATGTACTTGAAAAGGTGTCTGTCTTTCTTTGAGTATTTGAACATTTTAGAAGTCTTCTCAATGATTAGGAGGGGTTTGGTTGTGGTTTTTGGACAGAAGAGAAGGAAAATAGTGGAGGCCAAAGACAAGTGTGATTTTTCCACAAGTATTTTTTCATAAACATGTTTAAAGGACAGTGCCAGGAAGGAATTAAGAGAAAAGCATGCATTGAAGGGAAGTAGGAATTAGAAGGGAATCCTGTCTTGGTGTGAAAGATTTACTTAATGAAATCCTGGTTACTGAAAAAATACCAACTCTTTCAAAACTTAGACCTGAAGAGGTAGGTAGAGACTTTGTTAGCATTTCAGTAAAAGAGTCAGACTCTATTAAAAGCTTTAAATATGAAGACTGTATTTTAAAAGTCTAATTTTTTTGGTATTTTTACTTTTTCATCACCAATGTGTTCTTTCCACTGAAAAGAACAGCACTCTTAGATTAAGGAAGCTGTTTCAGTGCGACGAACTGATGCCTGGAGTGGCTACCTAGAAACAGAGACTAGACAAGAGTAAGGGAATAAAGGTAGGTTATTTATTTGAAAGGCCTTCAAAGGTACACCCTGGGGAGCCAGAGGCTGCATTCAAAATGGAACCCAAGATGGACAACAAGTCATGGGTTCTTCACACTTTTATAGGTTTGGTTTATTTCCATATCAGCATAAATTCGCCAATTAAAACGTCAGCTAAGGATGTAATTTCTTCAATTTCTCCACCTCACAGGGGCTCTAGTTTAGACTTTTTGGGCCTAGGACAATTTGAGTGTCCTTGAATAGCAAGCTCGGAGAAGGTTTGTTGTGTCTATCTGACCTAGGAGAGCAGCTAATGAGCTACAAGAAACTTCAGAGTTACACACGAGGCAATACAGGATTTGAAAAATATAAAAGTTAAAACCTAAGGCATCACATCAGCTCTTGGAAGTAAGAGCTGCAGGGGGACATGAGGAATAGCCACATGGCTAGGCTGTAGCCTAAAAAAAAACAAACCTGGAAACAGCATGGCCCTGAGAAAGCTAAAAATTGCTAAATTCTAGTCCAGTACAAAATAGCAATATCTAAATGCAAATTTTAAAAAAGGACAGGTAGAAATAGGTAGTGAGTTGATGAAGCTGTGACAAGGGCTTATAAAGAAACAAAAGAGGTGGCATGGGTCATTGTGAAAACAAACAATAGATGAAAATGGCTGGAGCAACAAAGCATTACTTTTTGTTCCAAATGTCTGGGACATTTGGAGTTCCAGACAGAGCGAGAGTCTGGATCTTCATGAGAATGTGAACAGGATCAATTAATAGAGACAAGCCTTTTTTAAAATGAACAAGTATCTTCTTCCCTGAAGCTGCTGCACCAACAAGTGAGCCAAGGACATGATTTAGTGCTGAGCAGGGGCAACAGGACCTGCTTCCTGCACATGCCCCTGTGTGGTCAGGGAACAAAAGGAACCTCCAGTCCCTTGTAGGGGTGAGAAGGAGTAACACAATTTGGGGGATTATGTTTCCCCCAAAACATATGTCTCACCTTAGCTACAGATAAGCTGCTCTTGGCTGAAGATACAGAGCCTGAATTCCCACTCGTCATCATCACCTTAAGAGCAGCTCAGGCAAACTTGCGTTCAGGCATGAAGAGGGGAGGCTGTGTTGTGCTCCGTCTAAAATCCATCCTCTCAGGAGGCAGGTGTGTTGATATCTTTTCACCAACATAAACAGCTTGAGGAAATAAGATTTCTGACAGCCCACGGAAGCTGTTACAGACCTCGAGTGAATCAAGCCAGGTAATCAAGCTAAGAGGGAGGCATCAGAAAGATGAATCACTGTTATTTATATTGTGTGACAGCTAGAGTCCTCCACCCTTTGTGCTTGGCACTGTACAAAGCACATACTAGAGGATGGTCCTTGCCCTGAATTCTTGCTGTCTAATGAGAGTATGGACAGCTACAACTTGTAGAAGTGGGAGCAGGGCTGAATTTTACTAGCTGAGATTAGTAATGCTGGTTCACTTCTGGACTACTTTGCAGGTCCACAGAAGGTTATGGTAATTGCCTACATGGCCAAGCTGTTGCATGTGGTCTTTTGACAAGCATGGCACAAGAGCTTTTATTCACACTTCAGCGTAATAGAGCCAAAATTCTTGTTGGCATGATCTTCTTGTCCTGTTGTATGTTCCCACAGAATCTGATTATTCTGCCTATTTGGGTGACTTAATTTCGCCTTGTTTTTCACTCTTAAAGACTGATTTAAATTTTAGTACTTAAATGAAATATCTGGGATTTATAGTGATTGTGACCTGGTACTTCACAAAGACAGTGATGTTATAAATAATGAATGACGAGACTGCAGATTAATACCACTGAGATGACCACAGTGCAACCAAATGTTCTTCTTACCATACATATGGAGCCACAAATCTGTATTTGGATTTTAATAAATGCTCTTTCTAGAAATTTGTAATAAAAACAAAGCATTCCAAACATGGCTTGCTGGTATTTGTAAGCTAGGTTTTTCCTTATTTGTTTTCAATTATGCTGAAAAATGTTCAAATGATCAGTGATCTCTTACAACTTTTAAAACCAGAAATTAATTAGCTGTCTGTTTCGGGGACAGAGAGTGATTCAGATTCAGGATGTTTCTTCTTCCTTGCTGCTCTGATCAAGCACACCTCCAAAGCTGCTAATAGTATTTCGTTTAGCTGTTTCGTGTAGGGTGTCATGTCAACAGTTTTCTGTTCTGCATTTCTTATAAGGACAAGTTTCTTGTGTATCTCCATTTTTCCATCCTGTTGTCGACTCTTATGGTGTCATTTCCTTCTGTTCTTGTTTCTTCCTCCCACACACCTCCCTTCTCCCAAGTTCACTGCATAATTACAGCCTATAGCCTAACCCATAGCTCAAGTGGAGCAGTTTGCAGCCACAGGGAGTTGCCATGACCATAACTGAGACTGACAGAAAAAATAAAGCCTTCCACTTTCATGAAGCATCTTCATGGCTACCATGGGAAGGTCTGTGGCATATGGCAATAGCCCTAAAGGAGGCTTAAAGGCATAGGTGCAGCATCATCTGCAGCATATTCAGATGCCAGACAGGACTTTTTCCTAGCCAGTCCAGGAATTTTAATGGGCAGTCTTAACCTTGCTCACCATTCCTTTTCTGTTTCCACTGTTTACACAGTTCAGATTTAAATCGGTACATTGTACCTCCTAACAACTTGTTAAAAACGGAATTCCTCTTGCAATTCATTTTCTCCCTCCCACCACAAGCTCCACTGTGCCTGTGCAAACACCTGTGTGCTGCTCTGTGCCTGTGCCCCCTCTGCACACAGCCACAGCCTCTGCTTTGCATTAGCAGCCTTGCTTGAGCTTGGCATACACTGTGCCTAACACTTGTAGTTTGTATCAGTGTTCCCTTTTTGCTCAGTCTGTGTGAGAGCCCAGCAAACAGGAAGGTAGCCACCCTCTTATGTTGATAGTTCTCCAGTGGCAAGCGTTCTCACCCTGTCGTCCCAGCTCTTCTCAGCCAGTTGCACCATATTTAGGGCAAATTTGAAGCTCAGCCAAGCTGACAGTCAAAGTTCCCCTTGATAAAGCCTCCAACAGCAGGAGGCTCCCGATGGTGTTGTCATTCTCATGCCTACTGCTCAGGTTTTTATTTTTTGCCCTAACACATGGGATATGCTAAACATGAGATGAAGGAATGGGTGGTTCTTAGATATCCGTCATGAAATATGATACATATCTGAGTGCTACAGATTTTGATTTTCCTTTACCAATTGTAGCAGCTGAAGCAGTGGTCCCTACAGTGAAGTTGGATCATGATTTCTTGTCCAGTTTTCTTTTCCAAACTGCTTGTGAATTCCTGAAACTTTTGCTATCTGAAGTACTCCAGGCTTTATCTCTGTTTTACTTTAATCAAAGTCAACCAATTTTTTTCACTTTTCTTTGAAAAATGATTGAAGACTCCCTCAAAATCAAATCAGACAAGTTATAAAGTCTGCTAGCTGTGCAGACAAAGTGGCTTCATTCTGGAAACTGAAACACAGAATGGAAGCAGCTTTTGGTCAGACATCCTGTATTTCATTGCCACTGGCTTTGGCTTCATTAGTCTCCCTGGCAAATGGTGAATGTGTGGACTTGGTAATCGTTTAAGTGAAGTTAAAATAAGGAGTTTACTCTTCTTCTGTAGACAGGTGAATGTTGTCACTTGTAGCTAAAGCTTCCACAGTAGTCAAGAGGCTCAATAGGGCTTGTGTAGGTTAAACTTAACTTTCTGAGTCTTCAGTGGTTGTGTTTCGATACCTCTGTGAGCTCCGTATGCTGTAGCTGCACTCAGCATTAACTCAGGCATTGAGATGGGCATGGGAATTAGCCCTCAGCCCTCCAGCTGGCACGGAAGTTGTTCACGTAGCTGCATGTCAGTCTTCAGCTGCTTGGAGCTGTGTATGGAGAGGGGCAGGGACCAGTTCCGTCAGCAGCTGAAGCTGGCTTGCAGCAGCTCGAGTCTCCCACAAGGGCATCCTGATACCCTCTAATCCTGTCCTAGAGTGGGACAAAGCGGGAACTGCCAGGCTCTGTGCAGAGCAGCTTTACACTGGCAGAGTCCTTCACGGAGGGATTTCCTGCTGCCTGTGCATTATTGATGGAGTGGAAGGACACAAAGGCAGCCTGGTAGCTCCAAGGATCTGGATTCCAGACTTTAGTGGCTGTGTGGGAGGTCTGAGGGTCAAAGGCCCAGACCCAGGCATGCCTGTATGCTCTTCCTCTTGCCTGTATCAGACTCCCATCTCCTCCCCACTTCCGCAAAAACTCCTGTATGTTGTGAGAAAAACTGCACATTGCTTGCCTGGCTGTCCGCTGCAAGGGTATGGGAGATGAGGTCATGTGGGAAAAAGGCTCCAGTGGAGCCAAGAGGAATGTGGAATTTGGGCAGCAGCCAAATTCAGATTACTTTTACATGGCCATCTGCACCTGTGTTTGTGGGGGCGGGGATTTCTGATGCTGTTGAACTGACTCAGCAGTTGTACACACAAAGGCTGGCAAGGTTTCTCCCCTCTCCTCTTGTCTGCTCTGTGTCCCTGCCAACACCCCATCATTCCCATCCAGGTGCAAGTAATCTCTGTCGAGAAATCAGAAGAACTCATCCTAGGAACTGACGTGAGACTGATAGTGGAGGAACAACTGCTGAGGTGCTACGTCCAGAAAATACTGGCTCATTGTGAAAAACATGCCTGTCTGTAAAGCACCATGCCCTGGAACTGTGGTCTGGAGGGAACAGCACACATGGTTTTCTGTAAGCCCTGTCCTGCTTTCAACACAGGTCCATAAAAGGAGGTGTTGGTGGCAGTGAGGGAATCTGCTCTCTCCACAGTGCCTGAGTGGACTTGTCTGTTCTGGGACCGTCTCTGAAGGATTTCCTTTAGTCTCAGTTGTGGCTTGGGCCTGTAATGCAAACAGAAACAGAAATTACTGGGTTCTATGCACATCACCAGAAGTGTGCTTGGACTTTGGAAGACAAAAAAGCTAGATACATGTTCCAAGTAGCCTTAAAACAAAGAAGAAAATTAATGCATAGATGGATGTAGAAGAAAATTATAAAAATAAAATCTAAAAAAAATACAGAGTGATTGAGATGAATGTAGGTGGCAATATTGCCTCTTGATTTGCAAGAAGGGAGGATTTTCCATATCTGTGGAATAGGCATCACTAGCATCTATACCCTTCTCTGCATTATAATCAACCAAGAAGGTAAATCAGGGACAGGCAGAAATTCAGAGAGCTATAATCAGCTCCCTAATGCCCCTGCTGTCCTTTGTGCGGACACCAACCTGACACAGAAGCCAGTGAGGCATGTATTGTTCTCACGCTCTAACTCCCTTCATTATGAGGTATTTGAAATAGTGCTAATAAACATACTTTTCTGGCCCCCCAAATTACCGACCTCATGTTATCTGCCATGGGAATTTCACGTTCTCCAGCGAGATAGTTGTGTTACCCAGAGATGAACTGCCAGAGAGAAAATATCCAAGTAAACAAACATATGCTTAGTGACCTAATTAAGCAGAATGTTTATATTCCATTCAAGTATGAGACCATTTCAGTTTATTTCCTGCTCTGCATTCTAATTTTGCTGTCAGAAGTATAAACAACTGGCTGTGGAGATTTTGTCTCTCAAAAACTGACCCCGTCAGACATTGAAAATGCAGCTAAGATATGAGGTGTCAAGGAGTATCAGCAAACCTTTCACTTCAGAGAGAAGTGGAGATGGTAATAATTCCGCTGATCTCAGCTGAGTTCCTTATATTTTTCCACATCATCTAATAACTCAGTTAAGCATCCTATACACTTAGGAGAAGTGTTTTTAGTAGAGTTCATTGGCCAATTAATTGCAATGTATCATAAAATAGTCACAATATAATGTTTTATCATAATTTGTTGGGCACTGTCAGAACAATAGGGCCTAATGTTAATAGCAGAGCAAAACTGTTTCTAGAGCAAAATTGTTTGAGGGCAGTTCCTTCCAGGATGCAGGGTTGTCCTGCCAAACTCAGTACAGTCTCAGATAAGGGCCGTCCACATCTGTGCCAAAGGATGTGCAGAAATGTGGGCATAAGTACATGCACAGTAAGTCTGTGCACCACTTATCTCAGGTTTGTATACCCACAAACTTAAATTGTTCCAAAAATAAAATTGAAAAGTGAAGAGAGAAGAGCAGTGTGAAATTGATAGGGAAGTCAGAATTTGCTATTTAGTAGGACAAAGATGGAGAATTTTGACGCAGTGGATAATTAGTGCAATCTGACAAGGAAGAGGCATTTACAGGATGTGTTGTGTCAGTTCTTTTTCTAGACAACATGTTAGTTACACGCTGTAGCAGTGTAGTAAAATGGCATTTATTTATACATAAATAATTAGGGAAGCATGCAGCTTTCATAAAAGAACATGCATTTAGTCTAATGCTGCTGTTGTGGGCATGCCGCTAAAACTGGCTGCTGTTTGAACTACCCCTCAGCTGGCGTAGTCCTTCAGGACTGGCATAGGCCAAGGGGCTTCAACGGATACAGTGCTGTTAGGCCTGAATCCTGTTAAATCAGCACTAGAAATTTCTATCAGTTATGAAGTGCAGCAGTGAGTCAGTGATGTTACCTGCTTTGGGGGCAGAGAGGGTATGTATGTACCTGTACACAAATTCATATACATGAAACAAAGATGTCTTTGTTTTGTCTATTGAATTTTCTATAAATCACTTAAATGGGAGAGTAGGAAAGTCTTTTCCTGTGCTGTAAATAACAAAGGAATATACTGGCAATCATCATAAAGAAGTACCATTTCATTGAGATAAATCACATCAGTGAGTTCATCAGTTAACCAGTTAAACACGCATGAAGCCCCATGAGTGCTTTATAATCATTTTGAAATATGGTTGCATACTTACTTACATTAATAGAAATATAGTGGCTTTTTAAATAATATACAGGAGTCCAAAATTTGTATAGATAAGTTTGTGTTTGTATACATATTTATACATTTACAGTTTAATGAATAATCCAGGACTGCAATCATGTTCAGCCCTTATTTCCAGTCTTTCAATATAAGTAGGATCATCTGAGCCTAATATGAGGAAGACTCTTCCTCTTGGACCCTGCTGCTTACACAGAAAAAAACTCCAGGGATGGGGTAAGTCATTCTTCAGGCTTCTCCCAGCCTAGTTCTTTCCTCTTTTGATGTCCTCAGATGCTCCCAAGGACTTTGGGGGCTTTTTGAGCTCAGCGTAGAGCTGCCTGCCAGTCCCATTGGGTGCCATTTCCTCTTCAAAGAGCTATTCCTGCAGCTGCTCCCTTCTGTGCAGGGAGCGGAAGCCTTTGAAATTGCTGCAGCTTCGCTGCACAGTCTATTGAAACAGCTCGCATCAAAAAGGAGAGGAGGAGAAGTGCTTGTATCTGTTTAAATTAATTATAGAGGCTCCAGCAGAAATGTGAAGGCAAACAGAGAGAGGAGACCTGATTTGTGGGGTACTTCTTAGAAAATCGATTGCTAATCTCTGCATCGACTTTCTGCTCCTGGCACAGAATGAAGCAGCCGTGCCAAAAATTCTTTTTACAGGAAATGTTTTCCAATGGGACAGACAATGTGTGATCAGCTCAGTAGCTGCAGTGCTGCTAGGGACCACCACAGGGAGGTTAAATCTTCAGCTGCTTTGATAACGAGAAGGTTCAAACCTATAAACACCATGAAAAAGTCACTTTAAAAATGATAGCAAAACATCACATCTTTATTCTCAGGCTGGGCAGTCTCTGAAGGTACCCTGGTCTACCTGAGGGACCTGTTTGGCCCTGTGGCAGCCCAGAAACTGGGCCACATAGAAGTCCCTTCTCTCTGTCTTCCATCGTGTGGGAAGTGCTGCTCAGAGTGGTGGTCATGCTCAGCAGTGATTGCAGATGAACTATGGGGAAGAGGATATTACATTAGGTGAGCGTGTGGTGAGTTTCTTAGCCCCATGATAGAGACCAGAAATTGTCCTGGAACATGCTGAAAAATAGAAGGATTGAAACACGTTGGGGATTTTTTTTTGCCTGCAAGTCAGCTTTGTTGCCTCCAGGTGTGATGGAAGGATAAAGGAATCTTTCCCTGCCTGAGGCACTGACATTGGTCAGACTGACAGAGTGTTAAACTGTTTTGACCAGGAGAACTGAAGAAGTCCCTAAAGACAGCAGAATATCTGCAGCCTTTCCAGCAGCCCTGTAAGGCTGAGACTCATGGCAAGTACATGCTGTTCTGTACATCAAATGAGAGAGAGATCATGCAGCATCCACCTTGAGAGGAGTTTGAACTACGGTGTCCTTGACTGTGTGGTGCCAGCATCCTTCATATGAAGTCATCAGAAACAATGAGCTTAGGTTCAAATGTTATGCTAAAAAGTGGGTTCACTGTTAACTGTAAGATTTATCAGAGGTTTTGCCTGAAAGGAACTGACTTACAGGAAGATGCCTGGTCTGCGTATCTGATTAGGGAAAATAGGCAATATTTCCCTCTCTTTTTTTATTCCTTTGGCTTAATCTTTGTGTGTGTATATAGAATATACTGTGGAGATTAGCTTAGTAGTAGCAGTGCTGGTGCTTTTTTACATCTGCATTCAGTAATACAGGCAGACTTTGAAAGTAGATGGTTTGGGTTTTGTTGCTTCACACATTCCTCAGCCATGGTTCAAGTCTGCTGTTGCTTTGGCTTAGGGGTCTGGGGACATTGTGCCAACAGCAGAAACTGATCTCAAGGGTCAGATGTGTGGCAGATACTGTGGCATGAGCTTCTTAGGTGGCATCTCCTCATTCCTCAGTTGCCCTTTGAAAGGATGAAACAACCTTTTAGCCATAAGGTCTCTAGTTCCTTTGTCCCAGCTTTGGGGCTTTAATTGCTGCTGTTTTTAGAGTGATGATAGAGCTGGATATGAGCAAATGCTGGAATACTGCTGTCTTGACATTTGAGGATTCAGGGTACAGTGGACCCCTAAGGTGTATGCACCACTTCAGGAAGAGGAACTCCATGGATTTTATTAAGCAGCCGATATTTAGGAGGCCAAAGCCGGGTTCTGAGCTTCTCTCATTAGAAAGAACCAGTGTTCAAGATACCAGGCTTGGATGCTTCTGGAGTTGCTGTCCATGGATAAATGCTCTTTACAGAAGGAAAGACATTTTCCAGCTCTGCCTTGCAGAATTCTTCCATGCTTTTGCTGAACTGGGAGGAACAAGTTAGTGTTGGGGCAATAATGGAGGTGGTTTTTCTCATAATGTACCAGTCTTAATAGCATATTCTGTCTGCAGTGTTTTTCTCTGCCTGATACATTTGGCTGCACTAAATCAGAGTGAATTTATAGTCCTTTACTTCTGGAGGAGGTGGCAGGAAGGCAGATGACTACAGTACCTCTTACAGAATATTATTATAAAAGAGGTGTGAATTACCTCCTAGCCTCTCATGCTGTTGAAAAATTGATTTGAATGACATTTTCAAGGTGTTGTTTCTAAGACATTCAGTAATTGCCATTCATCCATGAATGGTTAGTGAGATGAATAACAAAAAGTTGTTTAGGATTCATAGGAGGAAGTGTTAAAAAATAACATTTGGAAAAAAAAAACTTGGTTATGCTAAATTCTCTTGTATATCTAAACTACACCAAGGTTATCTAAGTGGCTTTAGGTAATCCAGTAATTGTGAAAAAGATCATTTGAGACATAGAAGTGGAAAGATCATTTCCATTTGTGTGTGGACTCTTAAGAGTTATCTGACATGGGCAGATGCATATGACATTATGGCAATGTGGCTTTGAGGAAAATAAAGCAAGCCTCCTTGCTGGCCATTCTTTAGGCAGATAAAATATAGCATCATTGCCTCTGAGTTCATTCATTCTTTCAGCAAGCAAGTGTCAGAATTCAAACATGGCAAAGAGAGAGGAGAGAAATGAGAGTGAATCTTAGAGGACTTCATCTTTGAGTGGAAACCTTGAAAATAATTGACCTGCAAGGAGACATATACTTACTGGGTGGCTGCATGTAGGCTTTAAGAAAAGCTTGCAATAGATTTCTTCCTGAAAATATTACAAAGAGGTGGTGTGCCTCAAGAAACCATAATACTTTGTCAGAATTTGAAGAAGATCCATGTAGTTCTCACACATACGTGCTTATGGGTGAAAACAACAACATATGTTTTTTTGAAGGTGCATGACACTTTAAAATTGCTAGTATCTTAGGTTGAAAATTGAAGGAATTATATAAATACAAAACATCTCCCTGAGCAGCACTGGCTCAGCATCAGCACTGTCTGTCTAACATTTACCTCCCATTAGGGGCCTAGGAGTGGGCAAGTTCCTGGGAGGGCACATAACCAGGCCAGCTGACCGAAATTAACCAAAGGGATATTCCATACCATATGACATCAGCACAGATGTAAAAGCCAAGGGAGGGAGGCGGAATGGGGGCCATTTGTTATTTTACATTGTTTGCCTTCTGGAGCAGCCACTGCGCTTGCTGAAGCTCTTCATCACAGGAAGTGGCTGAACATCACTCACCAATGGGAAGTAGAGATTAAACTTTTTTCCTCCTTTGTTTATGCATCTGCAAACTTTCCTTTTAGTAAAATGCTTTATCTCAACCTACTGGTTGTTTTCCTTTTTATTTTCTCTCCCCTGTCCCACTGGAAAGGGGAATGATAGAGTGGCTTGATGGGCACCTGATGTCCAGCCAAGGTCAACCCACTACAGATACATACATGCTATACAAATATCATTAGCTGTGCTGAACTTCCATCCTGTAGGTCTGATTCCCAAAACTTACATCTGCACGAAAGCAATCAGTAAAGCAAATGTTTTTTGGTTCCTTATAGGAAGGAACTTACACTAAAGGAATAGGTTCCCAACGAAATGCTAAGAGCACTTAATAAAAAAATCTTCTACCTATCTACTTCTGTAATATCTGTTTATAGAGTGTGCTTTGACTCACATGTTCTCCATCTGCTCTGTTCTATCTGTCTGTGCTTTTACCATGCATACATCTGCTTGAGATGCAAGGTAAGTTGCCCATCTCTCACTGAGAAGTAGGCAGAGAGCATAAATATTTTTTGCCACATTAACAGAAAGAACTTGCCCTTGTGATGTGCAATGCATTGTCTGTAGTGACTTACACACTTTCCAACCCTCCTTATGTTCCCTGAGCTCTGGATGTCCAGTTGGTTTGGTTTTTGCCACGGCTTCCTTTTTATTTTCCTGTCCTTGCAAGACTTTCATAGTGTTAAAAATACCAATGAAGTGGTTCATTTCTTTTCTCCCATTCCACATTTTAAAATAGAACATCCACAAACAATAATGCTTTTTATCCAAGCTTCATAGGCTGTCCTCCTTAGAGGACTTCATAGCTGCACTGTCTCTATAAAGCCTGCCTGTTGCTGTGGCTGTGAATGAAGCAGCACCTTGTCTTGTGTGTGGTACCAGAACAGAGCATACAGAAGAAAGATAGGACAGGAAATTTCTTTCCTGTCAAAAGTCAGACAGGTCTTCCACTGATAAAGACCTTGTTAACACCCATATTCACACTGTTCAGTACAGGTGGAGAGAGAATAGAGAAGCTGAGCAGTGTCCAGGCAATGTGAGGCTGGAAGCAGAAAGGAGAAAAGGGATTTTATAGAGAAAAGAGGTGAAAGGTGGGAGGAGAAAGAACACTTCAGCTTGTGGTGGCTCATCCAGATGAAGTTGGCTGGAGGTTTCCCTGCTCTCAGTACAACTGAGGCACCAAAAGAGTAGTTGAAGTGATTTAGGAGTCCTTAGAGGGCAGAAAGCATGGTATCAAGTATTGAAGACTTTTACCATATTACAATTAATCTAATTTTTGTTTTCTCACTTTCAGTTTGAAAGACTATTAAATACATCTGGAATTGATAAATGAATGAATAGACTGCCATTTACAAATCCTCACCCAAAATGAAAGAATGTGACTTCCTATTAAATGGGAGATTATTACTGTCCCAACATAGGCAGCAGCATTAGCAATGAGTCTAACAAAATTAAGGAGCTTTCTGAATGCTTTGACAAATAGAGTGCTAATGGCCTTGATGAAAAATGACTTTTAGCAAGATCTTCCGAATACTTCCTCCGATTTCTACTGTATTTCAGTCCCACTACACGCATCTGTTCTTCTCAAAGGAATTGTAGTAGGCATTGGGACATTTTTTCAACACCATTGGTCAATTACGTTACCACCAGAGGTGGTCACATACTAAATTCAAACAAAGCTATGATTCACAGAGGCAGAAAGCCTACTGCTTCATGGACACTGGGGCTGGAAAAGTCATGCCAAGGGGATCACAGCAGGGCACCATCATTTTTTCCCCCCCTACCTTTCTAATCTGGGCCACCGTTGTGCTGGAGACCTCAGCAGCAGTGCCAAGATTCCATTACAGTTAGGGTTCAGAGAGACAGAAAGCCTAAGGCTCCCAGGGACACTGGGACTGCAAAAGTCATGCCATGGGGATCACTGCAGAGCACCAACACTGCTGCCTTCACACCTTTCTAGTCTGGGTCACCCATGGTGATAATGGACCTCAGCCTTAGCACCAAGGTTCCATTATTGTTAGGATTAGGGTTAGAGTTCAGAAAGCCAGTTCAGCTCAGGGGACACAGGGGCTGGAAAAGTCATGCCAAAGGAATCATGGCAGGGCACCAACATTGCTGCCTTCAGCCTTCACACCTTTCTAATCAGGAACACACATGATGATGGAGTGAGGGGAAGCCCTATGAAGAGTAGCTGCGGTCACTTGGTCTGTTCAGACTGGGGAAGAGGAGACTGAGGGGAGATCTCATAGCTCTCTACAGCTCCCTTGTGAGGGGAAGAGGAGGAGCAGGCACTGATCTCTTCTTTGTGGTGACCAGTGACAGGACCCAAAGGAATGGCATGAAGTTGTGTCAGAGCAGGTTTAGGTTGGATATTAGGAAAAGGTTCTTCATCCAGAGTGTGGTTGGGCACTGGAACAGGCTCCTCAGGGCAGTGCTCACAGCCCCAAGCCTGGTAGGGTTCAAGGAGCATTTGAACAAGGCTCTCAGGAGTATGGTGTGACTCTTGGGGTGTCCTGTGCAGGGTCAGGAGTTGGACTTCAATGATCTTTGTGGGTCCTTTCCAATTCAGGATATTCTATGTTTCTATACTTTTCAATGTAAAAAGGTGTTTCTGACTGACTCAAATTATTTTTGAGAGGAAAAAGTAGAGGGTTTTTTTACGTTAAAATTTTTAAAAGGGCTAAATCCATATTGTTTGCATTTCACAGAAGTAAATTATTTTTGCATTAGCCCTTGTACCACAAAAACAACTGTAAACAGTTGATTTTCTTCAACTCTCAACACTTACAAAAGGATTTACTGGCCAAAAGGGCTGTTGACCTCTCCCAGATGCAGAGTGAGAAGGCCTGTCCACTTTTTGGCCAAAACAGCCCATCATATGTCAAGTACACTGGAGGAAATACAGTAAAGATCTCCTTCAGTCCTTCTGCCTGGGAAAGGAGCTTGTGTCTCAGCTACCAGTAGAGAAGGATCGGGAGGGGTTTCCTGAAGGATAAAGGCACAGGTGTTAGTGCTGCCACTTACACACTTTAATTATGTAAATAATTTATAGTTACGAAAAATTGGTTCTGTTTCCAAAACATGCAGTTTCTATTAGCTTCTTTAGACTTGTGGTTATTCTTAAAGGTGTTGTTGACTTTTCCTGGCAAGGGGACATGGGAAACAGTACAGAAACTCCTTCAGAAATACTATGATAATGTTCCTGGCTCTCTGGTCAGGGAGCTGCATCCTCTCTGCTTTCTGAGATGTGCCTAACTGAAGACTTGCCGTGAGTCCTTGAATCTCAACCATATGAATCACTAGGATGCGTGCTGCTAAGCCTGGGCTCAGGTTTGTGGAACCTGTCTAAGTTGCCCTGAAGCTGAAGTCCATTGGTTTTAAGCCCCCAGTTGCTCTCTGCTTTCACCAGAAGAGAGGGGTCAGAACAAGAATAAATTTAACAGGCAACAGCCCAAGTATTCCTCTGGCCTTTTTGTGTTCCCTCTAGCTTGTTTACATTGACATTTAGAGAGGCAGATGAGCTCCCATTTAATAAAAATTTTGAAATAATCTGCTTTGATAGGGTGCCTAAACTGTTGGATTTTATCCACATGATTTTCTTCTGCTGCCATGAATCTAAGAGGTCAGTACACTGATGCCTCTAAGTAGCTGTGCGCTTCCCACCAATATTGTTCTGACTTCAGCCTCCTGACAAGGGAGTGTTGTAGTGGGCTGAGCCCAGTGGAAGGCATTGCCAGCACCTGCATTCCAGTTCAAAATCCATCACTGTTTGCCTTGGTTTAGACAAGATGCTTTTTCTTTCTCTGTGTGCATGTCTTCACTGATAAAGTGATTTTGTTTTTCTTCCTCACTGTCTCACAGAAATATTATAAGGGTTAATTGGAATTTTTATAAAGCATACTGACAGTCAGAACTTATTTTAATTAATAAGACCATTACAAAGAATTATACTCTGGTAATCCTGACAACTGGTCCCATAGGGTTGTCAAGGGTCTCTTATTGCAATTCTTGTCCCAGGTCACTAAAAAGTTTAAGGGTTTGGTTTATTTCACTCCTTTTTTTGCAGTAAAATGGCAGAATGGTAATGGATATTCCTGAGATGACAAAGCAGTGTCAGGCACTGGAGAATGTGTTAGAGATCGCTGTTTAAAGTTTAGTATTTATCTAAGGTAATACTAAGTCTTTTTATAATAGTTCCTCTGCCCTTAGGACATTTCATCAGAGCAGCAAGATTTTCCTATTATTTTAATTTTGTTCAATAGTGAAGGTCATTAAGAAGTTGGTTTTAGGGCTAAAGAAGCCTGCCGAACAAGGCAGGCCAATAGGTCAAGTAACTAAAATACAAATACTACTCTACTGCCAGGTCCCTTCTGCAGAAGTGCCAGTACAAAGTTTAGTAACATATTAAGAATGCACTACAGCCGCAGCAGCAGCAGCAAAGGAGAAACAGGAGTGCCAAGTGTGCGTACAGTATGTACCCTCTCTACCCAGCGCTGCTGCCCGTCACACAGGCGGGTTCGATCACTTAGGTGTTCTTGCTGAAAATAACACTGGCACAAGACCCCACCTAGAAACTTGCAGAAGTGAATTACACACATGGGTGCCCCTGAGCAGCAGTGCTTAACTGCTTGCTAGCAGTGGCTCCAAGGTCTTAAAGCAAATATAGCTTTATTTGTGGGGGGGAAGTGCCCTGGGGAAGCCCATAATGAGTAAACCAACAGTATTAGGTAAGTCTCCTCTTCTTTTGCCCTGCCTTTGCAATGGTCTTAAGTCAGTCCCCCTCAGTCCTGGGAGAGTAGCTGCCATCCTTGTGGTCCTACCATGGGCTTCTCCTACCTTGTTGCCTTGGCTTGGCACAGACCCAAATCTGAGCCAGTCAGTCTTTCAGCCAACACAGCTGAGGCTGCAGCTCCAGTTCTGGAGAGAGAGGCTCTAACCAGCCTTTCTCTGCTAGCCTGCTGTTTGGAAGAAATCTGCCTTCTCTCACCCAGCTTCCTGGGCCCACCTAGCCCACCAAGCTGGCTCCCACACCTGAACTGCAGCCTAATGCACTTGAGGTGATTCTTCGGTCTTTCTCTTAGCAGTGGGGTTATCCTTAGTGCTTTGTCCCAGTAGAAAATATCACTGCTATGGAGTTCAAGTGCTCTTAATTAAATGTGCATTTTCCCATTCCCAACAGACACCGTTCCCCAGTATAAGGTCAATCAGATAGTCTCAGGCAGCTTGGGATCACAGTTATTCTCCAATTACACGTTTGTAGTGATCTTCCTTGTTTATAAGGGTTGACTCTGCGATTCTTGCAATTGAGTACTGCAACAGAACAATGTTGTAGCTAACATTATGAAATACATGTAGTGACTAGGCAGTCCGTTCCCACCTCAAAGGCATTTCCGCAATCTTCTGCTTCAAACACATTCACACACCATGAATGGGACCATTAACAATGAGGCAAATATGTAGAACTGGAGCTTTTCTGTGATCTTTCTGCTCTCCAGTTAAAAAATGGTGAGTTACATTTCTCTAAAGAAAATACTGAGATTCTTTGTGAGAGAATACTCAAGAGAGACTTCAGAAGGGCAGGGGGCAGAACTGCTGGTCAGATTGGTTCATCTCTCTTTCCTTTTCTGATCTTACCCAAGAATCAAGGGGGTGGTATCAAAGACTGTGTACAAAATGCAGCACCTTCTTACAGACCCAGTGTTGGCCAGGGAGTGGCTGGGTATAAAGGCCAGTGACCATAATGGCCAGGCCATTAGGGTCATACAATCACAGAGTCGCTGTGGTGGGAAGGCGCCCATGGATACTGTTTTGTCCAAACCCCCTGCTCAAGCACAGTCAGCTGGAGCCAGTGGCTTAGGATAGTGTCCAGTCAGGTTTTGAATACCACCAAGGATGGAGACTCTGCAACCTCTCTTGGAAACCACTTTCTGTGTTTGATCACCTTCCCAGTCAAAAAAGGTGTTTCTTATATTTAAAGAAAAATTGTCATGAACCATTTGTATGTGTGGGTGACCTCAGTCCCAATGCTGGCATCCATCCCACAGCACAGAAGAGCTCACACCAGCTGAAGCATACATTACAACACTTTACAGAAGACTGATTGTACAGCTTTATGAGCAGGTGCTGCAAAGGAAGTTCTGTATGGAATCCCTGTGGCAATAGGAGAACACTGATAAAATTTCAAGTACCAAAAAATGCATTATGATACTATAATTATCACCAAATTAATGAATTCCTTAGGCCACATTTATTAGGGTTGTGGGATGGAAAGGGGTACGTCACTTTAACTACCTTGGACTCATCTGGGAGGCTAGAGCAGAAGTTCTTGAGGACTTTACTCCATGATAGGAGCTGGGATGCCAAGCAGAGTAAGTCCTCTTTCCTTCAGTGTTCTCCCAAGTACGAGACATGAAACCACTCATCCCTTTGCAACCCTGCTGTGCACACACTGCTCTCCCAGCAACAACTGACCATGGTAACTGCTGTTCTGCTCCTCTGCTTGCTAGGAAAAATGCTACTCTGTGGTAAGTATCACATTTTGTCTCCAGATCGCCTTCCTTGTTCACATTTAAAATGGAAAAGTTATGCAGGTCACTAACAGCTCAGTGAGATCAGCCTGGCTGGGGATAGACCTGTAAATGAGGGAAGCAGAGACAGGCATACCAACATTAAACCGAAGAGAAAAAAATCAGGCCAGAGTCTGCAAGAAAACCCAGAGAAGCCCATAGCTTTAATACTATGGATGTCACAGCTCCACTGCAACCTGATCATCTTGGAGCCATTTGATACTGTATATGTTCAGTATCACTGTCCTCCCATGATGTTTGTATATTGCCCATCACTGTAATCCTCAGAAAGGTATTTGACAGCAAGACGGGCCATTTCTCATGGAAAGGTTTTTTTTTTTCTTATCAAGCTCTGCATTATCTGTGTTAAAGCAAGATTACTTATGTTTACAGAGTTCAGAGTCTAAAAAGTAATGAAATGTGAAAGATAAACTCTTTACAGCAGTGTTAACATCAGTTTTCTTTGCATCTTCTATTTTACAGTATTCAGTAAATATGTACAGGATACATTTGCAGATTATGATATCAATGTCCACATTTTCTGAGAAAAACCAGATAAATAGAAATGTGTTCTGTGTAAGGAACGTGGTTGAATATTGCTCTAAAAGAAAACATCACTTGTAGTTTACTGATATTTGACACCCTAACAGTATAACCTTTAGTTACGTGATGTATATTGTCTTCAGCTCCCATCTCTTGGCAGGGATGGTTCACAGAAGATATGAATGCCTTAGTGCAGGCGTGGGTGAAAGGCAGAGCACCTGTCAGTCTCTGAATATGTTCCTCTTCTCCTGCCCTTCTCCCCAAATGTGTACATTTTCATGCTTGTCTAAACTGCACTTCAGCCATGCACTGTATTTGGGTTTTAGAAAGAAGTGACGTTATCAAGATTCATACATATTTAAGAACAAGGACAAACACTTTCTTGCATACTATACTGGTTAGCACTGAGATCTTTCTTAGTCCGAGCATTTATACGCGTGATTTAATGTGATTCCATTTGTAAAAAGCACGCCACCCTCTTGAGACCCTTGTATTTATCTGCTTCCAATTACATTTGAAGTATTCTGAAAGTCTCCTATCCTAATCCCATCCAAGTTGGAAGCCACATAGCTCATGCATGAGACTGTCAAACATGAGTAGTTGCAGATGTCAGTGCACCAGTGGCAGGAATCCAGGAAGATAGATCAAGGCTTAGTCACTGAAAAATACACGCCAGCACATCTCAGATACATAGCATTGTAGCACCTCATGAGGAAAACGTGTCGTGACAGGAAATCAATAACCTCTTGGAGGCAATCTGGTTTTGAAATATTCTTGATTAATTATGCCAGGGTGTGTTTGGCAACTTAGCCTGATCCAGCCTTAACCTAATGCTTTTTGCATGAAGCACTATTGTTACTAGTCTCATAAGTTAAATCTGACGGTTCAAGTTGGGTTTTAAAGGGTCAGGCTATAGATTTTGTAATGTCTTTGTGCCCGACAGTCCTGTCTTTACTATGGTGTGTAGGCTTTTACTATCAATCAAAATAACAATTGTTTTAATATGAACAATAGCATTTAGAACTAATTGCATTTGAAGCAAAATGACTCTCCTAAATAAACTATGTCATACGGCGAGTAAAACAAGTAGGGAATGTCAGTATGTTTTTGTGGCAGAAGGCCTTCATTCAGGATATTCCCCAGGCTTGTTTGCTCATGTGCCTTCTTTGCAGAGGAGAGGCAGCTCTAGGAGACCCACAAGCAAGGAGACCCCCTGTGTCTCTGTCCTTCTTCCCCTGCCTTTCTGCACGAACTTGTTTTCGCCCTCAAGTTTTTCAACCATACCTGCTACTCCATTGGCCTTTCAACAAATGCGGGAGCCCAGCCCATGCCTCTTGGCTTCCTTACACCCACACCACATGCCCCCTCTTCCCTGCACCTCAACACATGCTAGTGCCTTAGTCACCCCTGGTCTTAATAATCTTGTGATGTCTCTAGATCCAGCCTTGGCCTTCTGCATCCTGAGCACAGAGCGCAAGACCAGCAGCTGCCTTGGTGCCTGGCCACGGCTTGTCACCGTCTGTTGGGTCAGTCAGCAGTAGCTGCTTGAGTGCAGCTGCTGCCCCACATCTTAGCCCTGTGCTGTTGCATAGGCTGCAGGGATGCAGAGCTGATGGTAGGGCAGTGTTTTGGGCACATGCACTGTTGCTTGAGGAGCTCTTCCCTTATGCAGCTCTGCCTTGCAGTGGAGTACGTGCTGTTCAGAAGACTCAGGGCAATCCATGTCCAGTAAAACTGGACAGACAGAGTGTTGGGTGCAGCAGTGACATTATTCTCACCTTAGTCTGCTACTGCTTTCTCTTAACACAACAAAAAATCTTAGGAGGTTACATCCTCCAGAGCTATTTGTTAAAGGAGTTTACATCTACAGTGTAAAGAAATAATTAAATAAAGATAATAACTATGTCTGTGAGATAAATTGTTTGAACCACATTGCAGATAGTTGCAATCATCATGTGATAGACCAAAGTTCAACCTTTGGCTACCTCACCTACACAACACCCAATAAATCCAGTCCCTCAGTAACCACTTCCAAGATTTTAGATTTCCGAATACCATCAAAGAGTCACCACTTGAAAAAGAAACTGACAAATAATGGTTTTTTTATTTTCCCAATTGTGGAATTCCTTTCCCCAAATTATACTGGCCCAAAGCCCAGGATAAGCAATATTTGGTCCTGGACCAGTGACAGATTCAGAGTCCAATGTTTTCAGGTTAGAAAGAAGATACTTTGGCTATCACAAAGCCAAAAATATCCTCCTGTGAAAACCTTAGTACTAATCCTGGGAGACTGCCAGATATTAGAATTTAATATAGAATATTTTATGTACTGATAAACTTTTCAAGTCAGTTAAAGAGATTTAGAAAACGTATTGATACAAATTATTTTCCCCCTTTTGAGGCCTTAGAGTCATGGTATGGAATGATTTTGCTTTTCAGGGAGAGGAATACTGTTTTCCATATGAGTAATCTCATTTAAACCATTGCTAAAATACATCTTCAAGCTCTCTTTAGTGATTTTTTTGGTAGGAATACATGAGGCTCAATGACTCCACAAGCACTTTTTCAGCATGACCTGCAAAAAAAGTAAAATATTCATTAATGCAAATTAAATCTTGGTAACACATTTAAAAGTCTCTGTACGTGTGTGTGTGTGTGTGTGTGTGTGTATAAGCATTGATTTTAGGATAATTGTAAGACACAACAATATATTTCTTTGTCTAGATAAACATTTTGTAGATAGTAGATTAAGAAATTCTAGGGCAGGTGGTTCAACTGGCAAATAAACTGAGCAAAATATGTAGAAAAATTACTTTGCATAACACCGTGATTAATGAGTGCTCCTTGCACAGGATATATCTGAGTGTATATTCCATGTTGTTAATAGAATGGTTTTTTTAAGGATTTCATGGCAAAAATAAAGACTTGAGGTTGAAAGTAAGTTAGGGTGTGCAAGGTTTGCTCAGCTATGGCTGAGTGCACAGAACGAGGACTTTGTTGATTGTCTTGTATTTTAAAAGTCTCCTAAGGATCAAGCAGTGCCTGCTGGCAGGAGCTGACTGGAGAGTTTAGGCACAGCACAGAATGGACAAGAAAGCCTGGCTAAGGGATGCCAGCAAAGGGAGAGAGGTGATTTATGTGGCATTGCACTTGGCATGTGTTTAATGATATCTGCATATATGAAAGGCATTAAAAGTAGTTATGTTGAATTAAACAAAGTTAATGAAAATGAAACATAGCAATGCTGTCCCATTTAGCAACATGACGCTGGTTTTACACAGTTTTGCTATACTGTATGTGCTGTGTTAGGTCCTTACCATCATCTTGTTTCAAGCCCAAGTGACCAAGATTTTGCGTGTCATGTTAAGGTATTAAGGATGGGAGCTGCAAGAAAGCAGCTTGGAGCAGCAGGAGCTGAGATGGAAGAGAGACAGACAGCTCAGAGGGAGGCAATTGAAGAGGCCTCCAAAAGCAGAAGGGAACCAGGACAGGGGGTCAATCAGGGTAACAACTGATAGATGCTGAAAGGGCCAAGATGTCTCAGAGCTATAAACTTGAAGGATTAGATTGGCTTTCATACCAAGTTTTTGTTATTTCTCTATACATGCTTGCTCATCTTAGGCTAACACCCAGGAATGGAACTGAGGAATATGATGTGGTTCTTCATTCCTCCATAGCTACCCTACATGACCTTGAGTGAGGCATGCCATCTCCATCTTGCCCTTCCTCAAAATGAGGATAGGATATCCTGCCCCTACAGATCAGGGCTGCTGTGAGGGTATGTTTAGTAAAGCTTTTGAGGCGCTGAAGTGCTTTAGTGATTGGCACTGTGGAAATTCTATAGATAAACACCTATATATAACCTCCCTGACACTAGTACAGTCATAGGGTGAGATCAGACTGACACCGCTGTTTCAGTATATAGTATATACTGCATGTGTCAGAAGAAACAAGAGCAAAGCTGTCAACATCAGGTATGCGTGGAGAAAGTGATACAAGTCCTCTTAAGTCAGGAATGCCATGTCCACTGTGTTTATCTACAGAAAAGAGGAAAAGAGGGGGTAGCATTAAGGAGGAAGTGTTAATTTTCTTTTAAAACAATTCTACACTCTCATATTGATTGAAAATGGTTATCTTTGGCTCTTACGTGTTTTGTGGCGTTATAAGGTATTAGTCTTTGCTTAGATCATATAATACTTCTTCCTCCCTCCAACCTACCATAACAATTAGTGAGCTGTCTGTGGCTGCCTTGGAGTGCATCCTGTGCATCAGCATGTCTCATTTAATAGTAATAATTTCTCATTTGTAAGAGGAAAAGTGCTACCAGTGCTTTCAGTCTCATAAGGGCTCAGACTCGCTCAAGGATTCCAATTTATTATGCACCCAGCTCTGATATCCTGCTGCTCTCTTTATGGATTAGGCTGCCTTGGTAGAAAGTATCATCCTTCAGATGACACATAAATACTCTCTTGCCAGCTGTTCCTTTCTCAGAAGTTTCTCAAGGAGTAAATCTTAATCATGCCCCTATTTTACTAGTTCCTGATCTGGTTTTCCATGGTACTCTTCTAGGAGCATGCAGAAAAATGAGCTTTATTGCTGCTGTTACCCTACAAATGGCACTGACTACAACTGTAGGGATTTTTAGGCCTATTAGTATTGGTTTCCAGGGCAAACACGCTAGTAGTGGTTTTAAATTCAGAGGAATGGGCATAGGTCAGTTTGCTGGTGGTTTCTGTAAAACCTTTATCTCAAGGTGCTGCACAAACCCCTGAGAGGGAAGAAGGAGTGGCAGACAGACTGTTTCATTCATTCTGACGTGGAGCAGCTGTTTAGCCACATAATCTTTTTGTGAATTCAGAAGAAAAAGGGGAAGGGTAACATCCTATTGATGGAAACTATTTTATAGGGAAATTTAAAAAGGCAGAAAGCAGAGGCAGCCAGCAAACACAGCAGTTTGCACAGAAGGGTGCAAAGAAGGGGGACACTGCCAGATTTGTACCAGCATAAGTCTCAGGCACAGTGGCAGTGTGCTGAGGGGTGGTTTCCCCAGCAGATGTTGAAGCAGCTGCCCTTGCCAGGGCAGAGGCTTTGACATGGACACCGCTTTGGGTGGCAGATGTAGCCCTCCAGGTCCCTGGCTGCACAGGTTCTGTGGGTGAAAACCTATCTGCAGCTTCCTTGTTGCAGGGCACACCAGCACTCCCAGATGGCTCCCAGTCCCCCAGTTAAAATGTTGGTGGACATCAAAACTGCAAGGCCTCCTTTCTTGTCACTGGGCTTTCACTGACTCTTGCGAACATGGGCTGAATGTCATGATGTAGGCCTCAGAGGTGCACAGTATTTCCATTGAACTAAAATGTCCTATACCTTGTAGTTTTTAGTCTGATCAAATTGACTAACAAGTAACAGTCTGTTGGTTGAAGTGCATTATAATCACAATTTTTGTGATGCTCAAACGGTTTAACCATTCATACAGAACTTCTGCGAGCTACCTGGGCATCTGAGAAGCCTCTATAGACTGAACTCCTTGTCATGAAGGTAGTTCTGGACAGTCAGTGCAGATCAGGAGGATGACTTGGGAAGACATCACTGCCATGTTTGTGCTAAAGATAAAATACATAAAGCAGTCAGTTTAGCACCTTTTGAAAAGTTTTAACATTCCATTTAAAACACAGTTAAGGGAGGGAGACAAGGCCAAGTAAGGTACTGTTGAAATCAGTGTTAAAAAAAGCAGCACTTACTGGTTGGAAGATAAAATATATAATCAGGCTTTCAGGAATGAGCACTTAATTGCCTAAAGACTATTACAGAACTCATTGTTAATGTACCTAATTTGCATAAAATCTTTTTTTCCAACTAACTGTTGCAGAACACACCTAAAATGGGGAAGCACAGTCCTCCATCAGAGCTCAGCTTCCCAAGCCAGCACTGCAGTTGTGGTGCATATTTGCAATGTGATTTTCTGGTCTCAAATGTCATTAGGCACATATATACCATGTAGGGGGTGCTACATATTTTAGTAATATCTTGTAAAGAGTTATTAATGAGCAGAGTTTCTCTCAGGAAGCTGTGACAGTGGCTCTAGGAATTAATCCACCTGCAGATCCCAGGATGGCTTTTTTTATAGTGTGTGCTAATTCAGCTTCACTCAGAGGTTGCTTCTGTGGAGTCAGTCTCTGGAGTGTCTTGTGGATCAGACTCTCCATATGATAACCTTCCTGCACATTTCATCCAGGCTCTGTGCATTGTGCTGGTTTCTCTGTTTTCATGCATCATTACTAGCAGTTGGAGATTTGGCAAGCCATATTTCTTCACCACTTGTAGGTGATGGGTCCTTGGAAAGCAATGCCATGTGGTAGACACAGAATGGGAGGAAGCTGCAGCTTTTTGCTCTGCTGAGACCAGCACTTCCTAGCAAAAAGATCTGTCAAAGCTGCCTTTCCAGCAGCAGCAGAGGCAGGCAGTGACGGGGTCTTGAGCAGGGCAGTGCTGTGGCTGGGTAATGGGGGCTTGTGGTCAACTCTTCAGCTCACATAGTGGTCTTGGAAGATGAATCCTTCAGAGAGCGGGGTAGAAAATGGGTCTAAGGGCTGCTGTCTCGGCACTCCAGAGTAAAAAAGGATTTGCAGCTGGGAGGACACCTTGCAGGTAGCTCCACAATCAGGGCTGGAGAAACTGACGAGGTACATTGTCTTGCAAGTAGATACAGTTAGTGAGCCCTGAAAAAGCTCCATCTAAGAGCTCTTGCTAATGATATAGGGTTTGTTATCTCCCCCACTGCTGCCTGGGTTGGGCTGGGGAATACCCTGAGCTTGCAGTCACCACAGGGAACATGTGCAGTGAGGGTTGCCTTCCTGGACAGTGGGAATGGTGCTCCCTGGTGTGACCGCAGCAGTGCTCAACACAAGTCTCTTGTGTCAGCACAGTCATACAGGCAAAACCATCTCACGGGGCACCTGGTCTCAGTGGGAGGAGAATAGGATGTCCAGGTAAAAATATAGTTTTGCTTGTAACTACTTACTCCATAATAAAAGTGCCTTATCAATATAGCATTAATTAGTAGTGGTAGCATAGTTTACTACCATTATAATATTATACTAGTCATTATACTCTAATTATGTCTTTGTTCTTTTCTTAAAAACTTTTAATGGCACAAAATGGCAACTACTGGAAAGCTGTTAGAGCAGCTAATCATCCTTACCGTTTAAACCTCCTTGTTATTTGAACTTCCTCATTCCTTAGTCTTCTCTGAAGTACGCAAGCCCCTGGAGACACTTTGGCAAACAAGGTGAGAAATGTGGTTTTGTCCCCCCGCGTGCCAGTAAGTAAAAGGGATCAGTCCCAGAGATAGCGGCCGGGTATGTTTGATCAGCACAGCGTGATCTTTAGGCAGGTCAGGGAAATATCAATGCTATTTTCTCTTTAAGCCTCAGATTCCCATTGGCCTGTTTATTCAGAAATCAGGTGGCAAAAACATTAGAGGATATGAAATCTTAGGCCCCCTGCAGAATACCCAGCCCTGATGGATCCCACTGCAAGCACATTTGACCCCTGATAATCTTCACTGTGCTTCAGTCTAGAGTTTTAATTTGCACTGTTGGATAGAAGGTATCCCAGACTACAAAATTTCATGGTTTTTAAATCAAGGTTTTCAGAGGAGCTGAAACATAGAGAAAGGAAATTTTATCTTGGTTGTGGTTTGGTAAAGGATCTGAAGCAGCTTTTTGGAGTGGCACTTTCACAAAAACATTTTAAACGGAAGTTCATCTGAATTGTAAACTGCAGTGTTTGCATGTAGCATTGGCATTTGCTCTAACAGACTGAGATTAAAGATACACATCTCTCATTTTCTCCTTACACTTCTAATTCCACTTTACTTTTAAAAGGATTTTGTACACAAACTCTTCAGTTGCACAGCTCATTATCTGCTTTCCCCTCCACCCCTTACCTTTAGAAAAGAGCAGAAGGGAGAATTTAGGAAAATAATAACTATTTTATTATATAACCACAAGAATTGGGAGGAGGGAAAGGAGAAGAGTATTCTAGATTAAGGCTTGATTGCTGAAATTATTTTAACTACTTTTTAATTGGTGAGCTGTTGAGTTGTTATCATCAATGAGGAACTCATCAACAAGCAGTATTGAAAGCGGTAAACATTTACATGGAGAAACAGCTCACAAGCTCTGTAACAATCATCCATAGAGTGTAGAGCTAAAACTAAGTGACTGGATCACAAGATTACATTGTACAAGGAATATCAAGGGTGGAGTTTGGAATTAATAGTCGTTGTTGTCTTCTGGTTTTTTCTCTGAGTAAGTTACGGGGGAAGGGCAGGAGACATTTGCACAGCCTCCAGATGCTCTGCTTTTGGGGCTCTTCAGAGTGAGGCACTAATCTTTGCCTAGAGACCTTTTCCATGCAAACAAAAGATGTGCAGGTGAATCTCCAGGGCTTGCTTTGCTCTCAGTCCCTGATCATGGATTCTGAAGGTCCTCTGCAGTTCATAGACCTCTCATCTAATGGTGGGCACCTTTATAGCAGACCACATGTAAAACATCTCTGCATTCCCTTGATACTGATTAATACCATTTAAAGGGATGGGGGTGGAACAAGTTGTTAAAAGATGAAGAAATTGAAAGCCCCCCTAACAGCTGTATTATCCACCTGACATTCTCCAGATGCTAGTCATTAATTACTAATGCCTTGAAAATCAGAGCAGTTATCCAATTCAATTATGTTACATCTCTCAGCGAGAGCATTTCCATTATTTTACCATTTCCCATTCAAACCATTCTTCTTTGCAGTTTTTAAAGGCTTGGACCCCACTGTGTTTCCTCTCAGTTGAATCTGTAATCCACACCTGGACATTTCTACTCAGTGCTCTCCTTATCTGCACACAGGTGAAAGTCGCTGTGGGTTTACGTTGTAATTATTGCGAACGTAAAAATCTGACTCTCCAGCTTCCCCCAAAACTACATGATGGCAGAATGTGGCCAGTGTACACTATAACTTTCCTTTCCAGTTTGTGATCAAGTACCTGGGGAAGGACTGAACCTGGATTAGGACTTAGGCTGCCCTTGCAATCCTTACACCTGCAGGCCTTCCTGTCGAGTGGGCAGGAGAGTTCAGAGTCAGTCTTATCAAGCCCTTGAGCCAAGCTCTCAGCTGAAGTAATTCCCTTTAGATGCCGGGAATAACTTGGCCCCGTGGAGGCAAAGCAGGGTATGCTTCTGGAGTCGCCACTAATGCTGGTCCTAAGTGAGCTGTATATTCAGAAATTATGGGGTTTATTTCCTGGCACATTCATTCTTTGCTTATGTATATTTTCATGCCTGCCAGCACTCTGAAATGTAGACACTGAGTGTTGGGGGCAGGCTGGATGCAGTTTTTCATGCTGCTGACATTAATTGGATGAACAGGCCTTCTCAGAAGGGGCAATGTAGGAAATGTGTATGGGAAAATGACAAAATAAGGAGTTTCACAGCTAAATAAAGACAAGTGGCTGAAAATGGTTTTTACGGCTTTGGCTTTCATATGATTCATTTGGGAATCTAAAACTATTTTGCACAACTAACAAATTAGGATTCACAACACCTTTCTGAATATAATTGCTTCTGTCTTGCAGATGGAGGAACAGAGATATTGATGCTATCATTTGAAAATATGTCCCCTGTTTTCAAGTCCCCAGATTGAGATACATTTAAACCTAATTCTCAGAAGCATTAAATACCTCCATTTGTATTCATTCATTTGGCATTGTTTGTACTTAGTCTCTGAAAACCAGATGCATTGCCTCCTAACTATAATGGTCAAAATAACTGAAGTGACATGGCAGAGATCACAGAGCAACTGCAGGGCCAGACTGGGATTGGGACCTGTGTCCCTTCATGACACATTCCCTTTTTACTCACTGAGTATCTGCCTTGGATTCCTGAACAAAAGGAAAAGCACGTTCTGGATACTCAGTTTTCCTCTGCTCTCTCAAACAATTGTACATTATAGAGATGATACTGGTTGGGTTATTGATCAATTTTATAGTTATTCTGCCTTTTCTTTCTAAACATCAAGAATTGTCTTTGGGTTTCTGCGATTAAGTTTCTTATTGTAGAATTGAAATGAAAATATAGAGAACCATTTGTATCACCTGGTTTTCCCCTGTTGCTTTGTTTTTTTTCCAGCACACAACAGTTTTGCCCTTTGTATTAATCGAGATGAGAACAACACATCATCAGTATCCCAGCAGGAGCTGTGGACTGGCTGCAGTGTGCACCTTCGCTGTTGGCTATATTTTATGGTAAGGGCTGTACATGCTGTGTTTTCACATTGTATTGGGGGTTTTGTACTGCTAAATTTGGGCACATATTTCATTATGGATATAATCGCTAACAGATTCACGCTGCATGCCTCGTTTGGTCCAAGACCTGGGCTTTGTCTGGTTTCCCCAGATGCTTATATTTTTAGAAAGTATATGCCAAACCTCACACAACAGGAATTTGTTGAACAATCCCATGTAAGCAGTGGTCTTTCCAAGGGTACATTTTTCAACCTTTTTTCAAGCTAAATGTTTTTCTTGGACCTTAGTTTTATTGCCTAGGGTTTTTGCTCTATCAAATAAAATTGAGAATAGGCAAATTATTTCCTGCATCAGTATTTAGGCGGCAACAGAAAAGATGGAACACTGTCTTTTTTCTTAACTAGTTCATAAATTCCTTCTGTAAAATTGATTACAGAATAAGTCAGTAATCCAAACACTTTAAAGTTTGTTTTAAGAATGCAAATGTTGGTGAGAAATTAAACTAAAACAGAAATAATCTTCCTTATACAACATTAAATTAAGTCTTTGGGCAGTTTCTAATCAAGAACCTGACTTGCATGACAGAGTTAAGATACTTTGGTCACCCTAGTATTTATTTTTCACTAAACCTTTGTTCTATTTATATTTCTCTTTTGATACTATCTATCCTTTATCCTTTCTGCATTTCATGAGCCCCTGTTTACTTTTCATATTCTTTCTTTTCAATTCACAACATCTTTCTCTCAGCTCAGAAAGTATTTTCCAAAATATCCACCAACCAAGTGAGATAAAACTAATGTGAGAGGAACATGGTCTCAAGGCAGTACTATCACACTGTTTCAACTATGCAATTTGTCTCTTTGGTCCAGTGAAAGAGAAGTCATTATTCATACATATCCATGCACACTGAGTAATCATAAAATGCTATTAATCCAGCTGAAGTGGGATGCTATGTCCCAGGACAACAGCCACATCTTGCCATTTGCTTTTATAAACATACATACCCTTCTTAAAAAAGAATAGTATTTGTAATTGTAAGATAAGGGCAGCCTCATGCAAAAAGGCACATGATTGTTCCTTCAGAAAAAAGTGATTATGTTTTTTATCCATATGTAGTAATGCTTAACTGTGATAGCTCTTGACCTTCCTCTGATGGTACCTGGAGACAGAGTTACCTGTGAATTGACCACCTCTGGCAACTCCTGTTTTCTCAAAATTATCTAAGTAGACACATGCAATAGTGTTCAATAAGAATTTTAAATTGAAACAATCCAGTTTTGCAAGTGAAATAAAACCAGATGTGTCTTAAAATCTTTTAAGAAGCTGTTACAGTATCAGTGTGATGCTCATCTAGCTTGAACCTGCCTACTACAGTGCATCTGTATCCTGCAGCTACAAGGTAAAAGAAAATTGTAGGACAAGTAAAGGAGGAAGAGAAGATTCTGCATTAAATCATTTACCAAGCAGATACCCAGGTACAGACTATGGTCATCTCCCTTTGCTTTTGCTGTTTATTGGTTTTGCCTACACATACATTATTTCCAAAATGGATAGGGCTACTCTCAAGTGATTCACCTTCTTCCAAGTTGTGATTTCTCTATAAATGGGCTGAGAAAATCTTAGCAGTTCGTCCTGCTAAATTATGCACATACAACCCATTTCTCCTTCTACTGTTATGGAAAGAGACCTTTGCAGGTTAGTGGAGGCAGACACAAGCTTCACTGTGCCATCACTTGCAAGTTCTGCGTGCCTTCAGCCTGCAGGTGCTATTGAAGACTCTATCCAAGATGTGCTTTAGGCTGCAAGTCAAATCTTGGTTCTGTTATATTAATATGATATATCACACTCACAGGTTGGAAAAGTCTACCAGAAAGTATGAAAAGTGAGGAGTTTGTCATCCCTCTCATTCAGGGTGTGCCTTCTTTCCACAGCTGAAATCCACTGTCTTTCTGCTGCCAAGTGACCACATTGTGGTAGAGACCTTAATCACTCAGAGGGCTTGGAATTGCTAAATTCAGGTTTGTTGTTCTTGTTGGCAGAACCCTCAAAGTTAGCACAGTGTATTAAAATGAGACTACACCTGCAAATGACCTAGTTCCATACAGCCTGGTGGAACTTCCTTCCTTTGTACCTAGGGTTGACCATGGGTCCCAGGCTGGGGCTTAGTTCTTGGTTTATGTATTTTTAATTAGAATTCAGGGATCTGCCACTTGAGAATTTGTCCTTTTGCCTATTCCATTTTTTCCCTCAGCAGAAGTGTTTTCACTGCAGCTCTCAGAATGAAGTGGTGACAGTTGCTAATCAGATGTTCTCTATGTTTTGTTCTTGAATTTTGAATTCTCTTCCCATCTCAGCTGAAACTTTCTTACCATTCTACATGTTTTATGTATTGTGTTGCACTTTTTACTGGAAAGGAACACAGAGGAGGATGTTGTTTAGGGTTGATTCTGTGAATGCATTTTTTTCAACTCCAAGTAGAGGAAAGCTTGTTTCATCTCGTATGTGACTGAATCTGACATGTATGAAAGAAATGGTGGAATAGCAAGTGCTTTTTTATGTATAATTGGTAAATTAGCAAACTGGCAAACAATTCTGAATAGCATCACTGAAATTGTAAGAACATAGCTAAATAACTAGATATCTCCTGAGCATGATTCGGAGACTTGTTTTCTGAGAAATGTCCTTTCTTGAAGAGTAAAAGCTTTTTCTGTTTTTCTGGTTTTTTGCATTCTTTCCCTTCAGTTTAGAGTTTTTCAGTAGGCACACTTAGCTCATGCACTCTCTGTGAGAGGGAGCTCTGCCATGCTCTTAAGGAACTGTGCCCAGGCAGAGCATTCACAGACTTGCATTGCCTGTTGCAGACCATACATGGACTTTCAGGATCGAGGCCATGGGATAAGATGGGAAAAGCCTATTGGCTTTATTTAGCATGGCTTGAAAAGGTCACAGTTTGTATTGAATTGTTAAATCTAGACAGTGCAAAGAAAACTGAAGCATTTGCCAGTACTACCAGAAAATTCTGCCAATGAGTGTATGGAGTTGGTTGTCAAGGAACAGAAAAGAGCCAGAAATGTGTTGCTCCTTGAAACAAGAATGACCTCATGGTAACTAATATCAGAGCCTAATATGTCCCTAAAATAAACTGAGACAAATACGTTTATTTTAAATGGTTTTACTTCTCCCTCTACTTTTGAGCACTTCACGATGCCAAAAAACCAGACCCTAAGAATCTGACTCCACTGCCGTAGTCGTGCTGGGCTGCATGTTTGGGAGCAAAAGACTTGATCTGCTCTCTTGTTGCTATCTCAAATCCACTAGGAGTTGCCTCCACATGTGCCAAGCTTGGACTTGATTCATTTTTCATTCTTTTATAAATCTATTTAAAGAGCTTTTAAACTTTCATTCGAAAATAAAGTTTCTCTTGAAGTGACTTTAGGAGAGTTCCATAGATTCGCTGAGGGAGAGCATTAGATGGGGTAATCTGCTGAATTCTTCTTGAATGAATTTAAGAAAAGAATGTACACTGAGGATTTGGAATGTATTTGAGATTGATTCTATCAGGCTTGCTGTAGGATTTCCACCAGCAGTTCTCCATAGAAGGAGAGGAAGATCAGAGAGAGCAGATGTTGGCACAGACTGCTAGGACAAACCTTGACATTCAGAAGAGAGGAGTGGTGGGTTAGAGTGTGAAGCTTGGTGAGAATTGACAGTCATATTGATAAAGAAGGGCAGGATTGAGAAACCAGAAGGATTTTTGAGGTTGCTGGTGCCGATGGAGCAGGAGAGACACAACATGGCTTTGCTAGGCTCTGCTAAGACTTTGTATGTAGAGAGGGGGTCATGCATGCTTTTGGAAGTGAGCACTGGGGGTAAAAGTTCAATAAAGATGAGAGGAATCGGTGGTTAGAGAAAACAGCAAAAATGTAAAATGTCCTGGGGGCAGGTAAAAGAGATGAACTAAAATCATGGGTTAAAAGAGAAGTGAGTGGGCATGGAAACATGCAGCTCACAGGTCAGCAGCTTCAAAGCTGAAATCATGCAAGTAAGTGGAGAATGCTGGGAGAGGGAGAGAGAGACAGACTTTGAAATCAGAGTGGAAGGCTGATGTAGAAGTGGATGATAGATGAGACAATGCAGAGGAGGAGAAAAAAGTTGGAGCTGGAGCTGCCCAGAACAGGAAAGAGTAGGAAGAAACAGAAGCAGCAGAAGTAGGCCAGGGGAAGATTAGCGTCCCCTGTACCTGACCCAGAACGAGGGTGGGAGGGCAGAAGTGCTTTCAGCAAGAGAAGGCTGTATGGATCCCCAGCCTGTTAGGTTTGACAGAGCCATTATGGACTGTTACTTTCTGGCTCCCCTCCACCTCCACATCCTCAAATGTTTCAGTCAAAGCAACAGCACAATCACAGATGACATGCATGGGTAATATGTTCTCACTTCCTTGTGCAGCTCCTTAAAATATAGCTCAAGAAGGCATAGCAACCATTACTATATTTAAAATGAAAAATTATTTCTCAAAATAAATGACTTCCAGAGATGACAACGTTTTGCAGTGAATCTGCTAAGTTTCCGTCATTCTAGCTACCTGTACATAAACACAAAATTTCTGCTTTGTTCATCCCAGAGGATGCCAGCACCATGTCATGCTGAATATGTTTTGGATGTGACATTATTTGCAGCTGCAGTTTCCCAGGACTTGTCTACTTCTGACTGCATAAGCCAGTCCACACCAGTAGCACAGTCCTGTGACCCATATATTGTTCTCCACGCAGATGAATGGAGAAGAATCCAGCATTAAGAAAATGGAACAAGAGGGGATGATTGCTGTTACTTCCTAAATGATGACTGTTTATTGAAATTCCTTTTTAGTCTTTAAAATTTCTAAACTATGAACATTGCTGGTGTAGGTGTATTAGGTCTGGCTGGCTGTTAATATAAGAAGCCCAGCATCTTAATATAGCTGAGATCTTCAGAATTCTGATTTGATACAGAAAAAAATGTCTCCTATGTCTTTGGGGGGAGTTATGAAGATGTGCCTCATATCTATCAGTATTAGAAACCAAAAGTAGAACAAATTTATGTGTAACAAAACAAAATTATGACAATGGCTCATCGTGCTCCTGTCCCTGAAAGCACAAGATTGGTGCTACACTACAACCACAAATAATTTGTTTGTTTGTTTTGAATGTCTCAGCTGCTGTAAGCCCATCACTTCCTTTGGAAGACATTCCACATTTTAATAGCTCTGGATAAAGTTCTCACTCTCTGTGGAAAAGGAAAAGTGATGCTGGAAAAGATCATGAAATAAAGGCGTAGAAAATGCCCACGTTCTGTTGTTTGCTAAAGAGTTGCCATTGGTAACTGGTCTATGATTTGTTTGGGACCAAGGATTCAGCCTTCCTTTGTGCCAGTCACTGGAAATATGAAGAGCACTGAAGATCTGGGAGAGGATTTGCTGCTGCAAGAAGTAACCAGAAAGGAACTGCCATAGTAGATGAGAGTTGTCGTACCCAGGCTGCAGGTACAGTTAATGTCAGATGCGTCAGGAGAGCTTAGCAGGCCATTATGAAACAACCAGCCTTCAAGGGGAGTTTTCTTCCAAAACTTATGTCAAAACATAGGGACTTGGATCCTTTAGTCTTGGTGGTTTATATACCTTGTACTCTTTAAACTTAGGCATGATTGTGCGTATTCTTATTGCTTGTACAATCTCCTGACTTCAGAAACTTGTTAGAGTTGCATGGTAGGGCCTAGAGAAGAGGAGTGGTCTAAGTAGACTTCCAGACTTTCGTACTTCAAAACTTTTTTGAATGTCTTTATTTTGGTGATGTTTCACAGAATCATAGAATCACCAGGTTGGAAGAGACCTCTAAGATCATCAAGTCCAACCCATGCCCACTGAAAGACAGGGTAGAGAATCCCAGAGTTTATTTAGGTATCATTCAGAAAGATATTTCCGTTATCAGATTTGAATTTCTTGTCTCCAAGTTCTGTTGAGGTGATTCTTCCGTTACGAGGAAGAGAATTGGGACCTCTTCACCCATTTTATTATGCATTATTATTCTGTGTCCTTTCTTTTGCTGCTCTTGAGAAGTTACATAGCCCCTCATCTAATAGCCCCTGTTTCCAGAACTCATAGTACTGGTTGTTGATGGCTGCAGATTGCAATTAAGGACTCAAGCTGGGCAGGAAATGGGTGGAGACTCTCTGTGAGAGTCCAGACCACAAAGTGCTGCCAAGCTGTGACAGCTGAGAGCAGCCACCATGAAGGAGCATCTTCTGCAACACCTCCCATTACAAAATTCATGGGGTGTCATGTTTATTATCTGCCGTTATGACCACTCATTGAGCTTGATTCTACCAGGACTGAGGTCTTACACATGCTGTTGTTACAGCTGTATTATTTAAACTGACAGAGTACACATAAACCACAATGTTCCAACAGTTTTTGTACTTAGTTTTCTTCACTAACAGAAGATCTATATGCAAAGAATAAGTGTATATATATGTTCCCTGCATAGTGTTCATTTTCTCCTGATTACTTTGATAGGAGAGATATGCAACATTTACTGTATAGTAGAAGTGAAAAACAGCTACAAAGTCACATTTTTTGACAGACTTGTTAAAAACAAGCAATACTGTGCATTTTCAAATAGCTTTTTCTGATTTCTGCACCAACTGGTTGAAAATTTCTAAAAACAAACACTTTTTTTAACAGACATTTTAATTTGAATACAATGTGTGAATATTTCCATTCCTTCTCTTTTTACTGTTCCTAACAAATGGCTAGATGAACTCCGTGACCTGTAACACATTCATCTTTGAAAATACACAGTTATGTCTACATGCAGCTGCTACTGTTCCAAATCACAGGGAGGTTTGGGTTAATTTTACCTTCTCAGAAGTAGCCAGTCCAGTTTTAGTTTAAACTTTTTTTCCTCAGTTTATTTCTATCTAAACAACACATTTTTTACACCTGTTCAATAACAAAGTCTTCGATTTTATCTAGATTTGCACTCCTAAGTAAATCTTAATGCATGCTTCCCTGTGCTTAACTAATAATGAGTTTGGATAGGAGTAATGGTTACTAGAACTGCAACACTGAAGGTATTCATTAACATTGGCAATCAGCACTCTTGTGTGGATGCTTTATGAGAATGGTTGATCAGCCCTTTCCAGTGCAGGCTCAAGATCGCCTGTATTCCAGCAGGAACGAACCCACTAAGAAAGGCCACCAGGTGAGGTTTCCATGGCAGCAGTTGTCCCTTTGCTGCTCCCGTTTGTAGTCCAGACAATGCCGGAGCAGTCAGTGTGTCACTGCTCAGTGGAGAGAAGGCTAATATTACTCCACCCCAGCGTAGCCAGCGGCATGGTGCAGCTCATTTTCAGAAGGATCAGGTGGGTTTGTGACTGTTGTCTCCAGGGCGCTCAGTCCCTCTTGTGCTCAAACCAGTTCTGACAGTGTGACCACCCCAGGGACAGGCAAACAACAGCTACACTGAAGGCACAAGAAGCATCACTATGCAGGGAGTGGGCTCCTGTGCTGGGCAGCAGGGAGCAGAGTGCCTGAGCTGTCTGCGAAGACTGAACTAACTAGAGATTGCTGATATTCAGGAGCTCAGCGGTGACTCATTGGTTGGATTTAGAAAATACTTCCTCTTTCGAGCATAAATGCATTCTAGTAAAAGCCACTTCTACTTGGTTCATGAAGTTGGCAACATAGGTGCCATTTAGAAGGTCCCTTGAAAAGTCCCTCTGTAAAGGTACTTTATAGTCCTGGGCAGTTTCATCACACCAGAGAAAGTAAGTGGAAAAGAGACTGGCTCTTTTTCAGTCTTTTTCCTTGGAGCTTGTTTTTCACAGAATGATGATTAGGAAAAACAAGCAAATGAAAACTGAAAAAAGCAAATGAAACTGAAAATTGTTAGGTGATAATAGACTTTTCCCCGCTAAGCCAACCTGGTAGTAAGGGACATCCCACTACCTTCTACCCAAATGTCTCATCTTTTTCTTTCATCAAAAGGAACATGGTGTCCCCTGTTACCATGGGTTACACAGGAACTCTTCATTTTTTCATAGATAATTTTATCTTGTCAGGTTAATTCTATCACAGAAGAATACTGGGGAAAATAACTGTAAAGTACAGAGGTAATTTCCCATATGTGAACTGATTTGGAGAATGGGGGTCTAATTGCATTTAGATCATGCAGATTAATTTACTGACACGTGTAGTTTCCCAAGTGAAGTGTCCAACTGTTACGGGTTTGGCTGTAATAAAAGCTTTTCAAAGGAGGAGGGAAGCTATGCCAACCATGTACATTTCCAGGATGATTGTTGAATAGGGATTCTGTACTCCTGTGCGATAGAATTTTATGGTAACAGTTTTGTGTGGACTTCTCTGTCTCTGCCCTTTAGGAGCCTTTGACTGTTGATCTAGTGATCAAAAATCTTCCTTAAACAAATAGAAACATCAGCAAGTTAAGCAAATCACGTGGACATGGAAATCCCCATCTATAATAGTCTGTGCAGATGCTCTAGCTGTGCTTCACTGTGAGCTTTTCTCTCAAATTTCCAGGTCAGAAAGGAAGAGATTTACATTCTTGAGGAGAGCCCAGCAGCGCCCCAGCCTGCCTTCACTGAGCACTTTACCCAGTTAGCTTCTGAGATGTTTGCTCAGTTGTTTGCCAGTATTTGCTTTTCTTAACTTCCACCTCCTGGAATGTATGGACTCTCTCTGCTCCCTCTGACTTCACCACTCACTGCATCAGATCTCAACACAAAAGTGATCCCATCAGAGGATGCAGGTGTCCGCTGCAGCCACACACCCAAAAACCACACACCTGGAGTGCTTCTTTAGGCTGCACTGCAGTAAAGCTGATAGTCTGTCTCGTCAGTTAGTGTACCAACAATGTCCTCTGTAGCTGAATGCTAAAAATCTCTGTGTCACCAGCAAACCACCATCAATCCTTTTCCTTTACTGTATATTGGTTGTGGAGCTGGGCATTACTTTTGAGGTTTTTGTTTGGTCTTTTTAAAAAAAATATTTGTCCTACCTAGAGAAAAATTACTGGATTACAAATTGTAGCAGGCTACTGAAAGAAAAGGAGGACCAATCTAAAACAGAGTTGCTGAAGAAATTATTCTCTCAAAGAGACTCTAAACCATATGCTTCTGGCAAACCCAGAAACTGATTACCATGTATAGCGAGGAAAAGCAAAAGAAACACGCAAATGTGTATGAAGTGAAAGTAGGATACTGCAGAAATCAGAGAGAGTTGGTAGGAGAGCCTGTAGAACCCTGAATGCTTTTAGGATAAAGAACCTGCTTGGAAGAGAGGCTGCTGCAATTTCCAGCTTTGGCATGAAAACAGGGGTTTCCTCGGAAATATAAATGCAGCAAGGAAATACCTACCTACATCAGAAATGAACACTGGCCAACTGCTCATAATAAATTGAAAGTAAAGCAGTAAGAATGTGGGAAAACAGTCATAGTTTCATCATTTGTGATGTCTGTTCGGGATGGATGTCATCCAGATGCTCCAGTTCAGCTGCAATTTGCAGGCCTTTCAAATAATTGCTTTTTGAGTTACGGTAGCTAAGCCTACAGGCCAAGCTACTTTTGTAAAACAGAGCTGTAAGAGTCAGTGCTTGTTATTTTTGTTTTGTTTCAGGGTGTGCTGGATTCATCACGTTACAGGAGTGTGGGTGTACCCACTTCTTGAGCACCTCAGCCCAGGTGTCAAAATAATCTTTTTTGCAGCTGTTACTGTAGTAATTAATGTATTCTACTTGGTGGGAGAAGTCCTGAACAACTACATCTGGGATACACAAAAATGTGAGTATTGTTTTAGGAATATTATACCATCAGGACTAGAGTATGTTTCTCTGAAAGTGTAGAATGTTTTAAGCTGACTAAAACAAAGGAGAATGACAGAAGTTCCACTGCAACATCTTGCTTGCCTGCCCTTAAAAACAGACGGATGAACAGAATGGCTGCTGGAGAGCCTGATGAGCTATGAATATGTATTCTCTTTTATAACTTACAGTACTAATTTAAGAGGTCTTGGCAATTACCTGAGATGTTTAGAACCCACTTATTAGCTGATGAACCCATTAAATGCAGCTAGAATAAAGTATCATTCTGTGCAAATGCCGTTAATGGTAAGCTTAGACTTAGAAATAAAAATACACTCTTAGTATTTTCAGGTATAAGGTGTTTTCTCTGAATAAATTTACTCGGGGAAAATGAACATGTTCTTGTCAGAAAAATAACAGGATTCAAAGATCACTTTAGTGCAGTGTAAACTTTACTGTGCATACTCTACATCATCTATCCTGCCTAGGCCACCCGTTTCTGAGGAGAGCAAAAGGGAAAATAAGACAAACACAAGATTAAAAGTAGGTTCCTTTTATCGATAAAAGATGTTTTTCATTTATAAAATTGAATGAAATAAGCAAACAACATTCTTAGTAGCTGCTGTGGCAAATCACAAGTGGAGGGAAATAAATTCACATGGTAGTTTATTGCACACACAACTCTCTTTAAACAAGTCATTCAATACCAGGGAGAACATAATGCTAAAAGCTCAAAGCAGTTTCACATGCCGTTTACTCATATTAGCATCCAGGTGTAAAATGCCTTTTTTTTTTTTGCTCTAGGACCATCACTGGTCACAGTGTTCAAGACTGGTATTCTGTCCTCAGTTTGATGTTAAATTCACGTTTATTTAACTTCATTAAGTTAATTTAGGAAAGATGTTTTTAAAAAAGGCAGCTCCAAGGAATAACTTCACTTGACCTAAGTCCTGTATGAAGAATAATACAGTGGTAAAGAATCACATATTCTTAGCAAGTCCATGAATAAGTAGATGGTGGAAAATCTCCTGCACTATTCCAAAGTATGCATAACAAAATCCCTGCTCCTTGTGGCCCACCACGCTAGAGGAGCTAACTCAATTGGGTCATTCTTCCAACATCTTTCAAGGTTTACCCTGGCATTATTGTCCTCTCCATCATTTCCTTTATGTAGATAAGGAATATTGATCCCAAGTCCTTTGTGGCTCAAGCACTTGCAAAACAGAAAATGCCGTGAGTCACCTGCTGGTTTGCTGAGCTTGAAACACTTTGCACACACTTAACCCGCAGCACGTGGCAGGAACACCACAAACAGCAGAGATGTAAAATGATGCCAGTCTGTCACCTTGCAAGACCTGGGAAAATACTATTTGAAAACTGTACACTTAAAGGGAGCTTTTGAGCAGTAAGAGTACAAATCAAAACAGTCTGCCATGAGAAGATTTCTGGGGTGAGAAGGGGTTGTTTTGGGCTTGGAGTTTTTTTATTTGCCTCTGGAGATGCATTAAATAGAGCCTCACTACTGACAAAATGATTTGCAGTTAGTTTTTCCAAGTTAAACCACAAACATGGTAGGGAAGGAAAAATTTGCCCTTTGTACAAGCCAGTGTCTGTCCACAGTTTTGAGGATATCTGCATTCCTGCCAAACTATTTGATGCATTTGCAGTGGAGTGCTTCAGAAGAAAGGAAAGAGGCGCTTTCAAAAAGGCAAATAAAACAGCTTTTAAAATTATTGGAAAAGCTCCTTCCAGGAGAAAGCAGAAGACTTAAGATTGGCTCTGGAGCAGCCCTGTAAACTCTGTAATCTTTTGGTCCCGGCCTCTTGCTTCAGTTGCTAAACCTTCAGCTGTGGCCCTGCCATTGCACTGGGTTGCCAGCAACACCCAGGGCCATTGTACTTGGGCTGCTGGCAATGTGCAGACCCATTTGTCTCTGTGTTGTTTCTTTTGGCAAGGCAGCTCTGCTGTTGTGCTTTCTAACTGCAGATGGGTCTTATTGTTTCCCGTGTTGGAATTCATTAACTATGTTTTCAAAGTGATTTCCAGTGTACTTTCCACCTATGCATATATTGCACTATATATTGCACTAAGGTGATCTTACTTGAGACTGGATTTTCCTCTCAGCATTCTCAAGCGCTGCTTATTTTTTGCCTTTGGTTATCATAAGTCTTTCTTTTCCAGCATGCAGCAGGCCTGAAAACCTCCAAAAGAAATATTTGTATTTGAGATGTCTGGCAGAGAGGGCTTAGTCAGAAGAACAATACTTTTGTCAGATACCAGTAGTAATTCATTGTCCAGGAACAGGCATATGAAATAGCTGAATGTTTCCATTGCCAGAAAAAACACAGTCTGCTGCCCGGCCCAGGCTTTGCTCAGCATAGAAAAGAGCTAGGATAAGTTCTTTAAGGAGCCCTACACTCAACTCAGCCCTCCTGATACTACTGAAAGAAATGGCCATTACAAGAAGAGACAGGCACCCTCTCAGCAGTAATTGTTTCTTCATTCTTGTACTTTGAAAAAAGGGAGGTGTACCTGCAAATACTTAAAAATACAATGTTGAAATTGAGAGGGGCTTCAAATTATTGAATTCTGAAACACAGTTATTAAAATTTTCTTTCAAACAAAGTTGGCTGCTTAGATTCAGCTGTAGCAACATCTATTTTAGTTTGCTAGTAGGTAAGCAGAGCAGGTGAGGGAACTAAGTGTTCCCAGACCCCTGCAGCCGTCAAAGGCTGGGTGTGCGGCAGGGGGTCAGGCTGATCTGAAAATGGGAGGGAGGGAGGGAGGATTGTGCAGTTCATTACTGGACAACCACTGCCATCAGGTGTGCAGATGCTCTTTTCCTTCACAGCAGGTGAGGTAACACATGCGAGCAAGTGCAGGAGAAACAACATCAATAAAGGGAAAAGAAAGATGAATGCATTAGAGGAACCTCTCTAAGCAAACCCTTCATTTGTATTCATTGATTTTTAAAAGCTGCTCTCCATATGTTTTCAGGTATCGAAGAAGGAAAAGAAAAGCCGAAATTGGAGTGAACAATAAGAGGCGACACAGAGGATTGTTTATGGCTCCATGGAAGATTTCTCACCCCCAACAGAGGTTGGCATGGAGAGGAATCTTTCGGAAAGGAGGAAGTTTTTAATGGGCCCACTTCTCAGTGCAAGGATATTTTTGGATTTTATATGGGGGGAAAATGATTTTAGCTAAGAATAATATTAATGTTTCAACCTTCATTCCTGTTTCTCCATGCTTGCATGTGACATACACATATAAGATGTATATTTATCTCCAAGGCATTCTCAATGTGCATTTCTTGAATCATATAAGTCATTAAACCATTAAGTCATTAGATCTTTTTACTTCTGCCAAGAAGAACAATTAGTCCATTCTCTGTATTGTTTGAGAAAAGCTTAACCAGATAGGTCTAATACAGGGAAACAAAGCAATCCTATATATTTCAAAGTACAGCATAGAAGTTAATTGCATGAATGTATCTAAAGAAGAGTTCAGTCTGACTGAAACATTAATGTAACACTCAATGTAACAGCTGCCTTAAATTCGTTATGTTAATAATTTTACCAGTCCAGTGAAATCTTACTTGCAGTGTTAAGATCTTAAGACCTAAATAAAGATGAAATTATCCTTGCATTTCTGTTTCTTCATGCTGATTCTTGAAATTTTGGATGGATTGATGGCATTTGAATGATCCATTTTCAGGTTTTCCAGTGTCAACTGTAGATTACATCATTTCTACATGAGGATTTTTCTTCTTATTTTCATAGTAGAATAACAGATCCTGCATTTTCAAGTTACAAGTTCTCTATAGGTGGGCTGAGCTGTTCATGTTGTACAAGAGAGAGCATTTAAGTCTTACTTCAGGAAGGCACATAAGCAAATGTTTAAAGCTAAACATATGCCTGTTTGTATTAGGAATTCAATTGCAAAATACTAGCGATTGTTTAAGTTTGACATGATTCTGTTTAATTATTAGACAATCAAGAAGTAACTCTAGTAGGCAGGAAAAACTGTCTAGAACTAAAATAAAGTGAATAGAATAATTTTTGGCAGGAAAATATTTTTTAAAAAGTAGCTTTATGATCCAAATATTAGTATTCATATCACAAATTTGTTCATTAGTGTATTTAGTAATTTATTTTAACATATGCAGAGCACTTTGAGTGTGTATAGTGTTAATGTGTTGTTGTTTTTAGTAACAGGATTTCTGCAGATTTTTAATATGATTTAACAGTGTTTCTGCTCTGGAGTAACTCTGGGGAAAACTGATCTCTTGCAACTCATTACATGCCTCCACAGTACTTTTAAAATGTATTTATGTACACACTATCATACGAAACAGCACAAGTTCAACAGTGTGCTTTTTGGTTTGTTTCCTTCAAAAATAAGGCTCTGTGATGATATCGTCTTTGTTTGTCCATCCTCTAGATTATTTTTAACTTCCTGCCAAGAGTTGCAAAGATTTCAAAGCTAAGCAGATTACTAGAAATTCATGGAAATAAGCGGACAGATAAAGAAGGAGCTCCTCTGATGATCCTACAGAGGGAGAGGACAGGGGCACTAAACCAGTAGAATTTGGAAGCAGATGGCCATAGCCATGTGGGCTTGCATTAGGGATATTATGTTCTGCTGTTCCTGAGCTTCCATTACGTATGCAAGGGGATCCTGCAACATGGTTGCTCTATCCACAGATAGTTAGGGCTTCACTGGAGGTGGTAAAATGTCTGTTATTTGCAACAGGGTTGTAAAACTCAGGAAGGAAAGAAGACATGGATTCGGTCCTGTTTAGTGAGCTAGTAGAGTCACCACGTCTGAAAGCTGTGCTAGCACATGAACCTAATGGTGGACAATGAATGTTCTGGGAGATCTGGCTGTACTTTCCAAAAGCAGCAACTGTGGCTTAGGGCAGGAAGCCCAAAGCACAAATCCTGTTGACTTTTTGTCATGTGAAGAATTTGCGTAACCTATGCTTTGCTGTTAAGTCTAGGACTTTTTTTCTTTTTTAATTTTATTTCACGGGTATTGTTTCCTTCACAGAATTCATTCTGATGGGAAGAATGTGTTAAATAAAATAAGAAGTGCCAAAATGCCACACAGCTGTACCCGTTCTGCTAGAGCACACTCAGATCACGTCTGCTGTATATACTGAACTGCTGAGTACTGAATGTCTGAGATCTCAAAAACTGACATTGATGGAAGATTCCTCTTTGTCAAGTTTTGCACCTGCTCAAGACAGGTTTTTCTTCTAATACCATGTCATTATATGCAGTATTGGAAATGTAGTAAGAATATAAAGAGATCAGAAATGTCAGAGATCAAAATTGCATAGATGAATCCATAAGTAGGTGTCCAAGTGAAAGAAGGGTCCTTTTCAGAGGTATAGCATAGGGATGCTTAAAGTTGTCATCCCTCATATCTCTGATTTTGTGAATATTCAGCACCTCAAAAGAATAGACGCCAAGCTTAGATCTCAGTTAAGCCCCTGAGGTTGGCAATGTGAGCCAAAGGCAATATATGTGACACAAAGTGTGGTGGGCTCCATTTGGTTTAAGGAAATTTATAGTATTCCAGGAAGGTTTGAACTCAATTTGTCTTCTCACATCTCAAAAAGTTCTCCACCTCCTGTGAGCTTTGAATCATCGTACTTAAAGTCAAAAACATTTTAGAGCATTAAATCCAGCCTCTGATGTATGAACCATGATATAAATAACTTGGGGGCCCGTGTACCCAGAGAGCACTCTTCTAGACTGTGTTCATTCCCTTTAGGATTACACAATCCATCATTCTTAAGAAAGATGATGGATGCATGATGACTAAAATAAAAGTCACTTGTAAACTTGCCAAATTTCAACCATCTTGGCTGAAATTGTCCCTGAAAGGTATTTCTCTTGGGGGAACTATTCTTTTGGTGGAAAGCTTTTTGTCAGAACAAGTCATTTATTTCCAAGTGCAAGTTTATTAAAAAAAAAAAAAAATCTGGAAAACTTTTCTCTACTTTTGCTGTGAACTCAGTCTGAAGACAGCATTTGTCTGTAGCATTGCTGAATTTAGGGGGAATATCTTATTTGTCTTTGTCCAAATCTTAGGAAAAAAAATAAGCGTGCATTTCCCTGTAGTGCACAGGTAATTCTCCAGAGTGTTTATCAACTTTGGGAATAATCTGTCTTGGGGCTGAATAGGATTTTCCCTGCCATCCCTGATCTGTTGACCCTCTCCATGCCTTGACTACCCAAGACACAGACTAGAATGGGGAAGCAACTTTGCTTCCCGTGTACTGTCAATACCTCCCCAGAGCTGATGCAAATAAAGCTGCATAGAAGTGTGAGGGAAGCAAAGCTTTGATGACAACCTGAGCAACGAGAATAGGTTCTAGATGGATGAACTAAGTGAAAAAAACTCTAGCTTTTCCCTGGAGGACTGCAATAAAATTAAATTAGTAATGTTTGTTATGTTGTAGCTGTAAGGATAAACCACATAGAAAACTCTGCGAAGGAATCATTAGTTTTGTTGTTGGAGAAGAGCACAGTGTGCAGTAAATAAGGAAGGCTGCCACACCTTGAAGCACGAGGAAAAAACAAAATACAGTTTCATCATTCAGTGAACACCATCCATCATGTGTTACGAATGAGGCACAGGAAAAAATACTGTGTGATCATCTAATTAAAGGCAATATCATAATTCATGCTCACAAGGGGCCAAATTAAGGTTGAACAGACAGCCTAAATGCTGACATTACCTCACTCTTAAGTGCCCAGCTTTTCAGTCTTAACAATATTCTCTTTTTTTAGTAATAGAACACAAAAAAGGGGGGATTGTTTGTAAAGCTGGTTAGAAAGTCTAGCCACCACGTTTTCATGCATTTCAGTGTGACTGTATCCCCTATTTGGCTTTAGAAAGCTCGGCCTTACTTCCTGCCTGCATAAGTGTAGCTGCCCCAAAACATATTCGTAGTTCCCATACCACTCTGTTACAAAAAACGTTGCCACAATTTGCAAAGTTGGGCCACAATTTGAACATTAAATTATTTTAGTCTGTGATTTGGCTTGTGTGGGATAAAACTGTAACCTGCTGTCTTTCTGTAGCAACCATTGCCTTATTTTAAAGGAAAATGACAAATATTTTCCCTAATTTTTGCTAGTCTTCGCTTCTCTGCCCATGGGAGTAATATTAGCAAAATCACCACCAGTGCACATCAAAGCCACTTGGACACGGAGCAGACTGACAAATGGCTCACCGTTCTGCAGGCTCCCAGGTGGCAGCTTGTAGTGGCAGCGTATAAGGCAGGCACTTTTCAGTTCATTTCTCCTATTGAATTTGCTTTTCAAACACTGCTTCAAATCCTAACAAAAATTTATTCTTCGCCTTTTCTGTAAAGATTGGTCAGTCTGCCCTGATTCACACTTCAGTAGCCTTTGAAGACTCAGATACCACTAGACTGAACACTAAAAAGACACATCATCTGAAAGTTGAGCTGATGTATAGTCCTGAAGAGACCATCAACCTGAGGCTAGCATCAGCAAGGCAGGTTTGGTGTTCCTGCCCTGGGAGCAAAGGAGCAAGCAACAGGGGAGGCGTAGGCAAGGTCACCTCCAAATGCAGACGTAGAGAAGTGCTACTAATCCTATCTTTTAATGCTCTCTGTGTCATTTGAGTAGGGTCAAACGTTGGTGGCAGGTGTTTCCATCTGCAGCAGCACAAGAAAGCTCCTAATCAAAGCCTGGTGCCTCCTAGTAGAGGAAGTCATCTCCACTAGGGTATCCCAGCTGCTCTGCTCCTGTGGTTCAGAGCTTCACCTGCTGCTGAAGCCAGCTGGTTAAACTGGGGCCACAGGTGTCGCTGAGAAGGACAGAAACCTGGGAGTTGGACTACTGCCAAAGTCATAGGGAAGAAAGAACAAGTGGAGGTTTGACTGGTCAGCTCTCTACAGTGGTGATGATCTCTCTCTCCTCTTTTTAAATCAAGAGCAAAGGAAGAATGAAACTAAACTGGAAAGTAAAAGGATGTGGCTGTTGAGAACTGTTTAGAAAATTTCTTGGTCACATCCTGAGCTCAAAGCACATGCACAGGTGCTTTTGATTGCAGGGGCTTTGCTGAATGAGGGGACAAGTGGACTGGCAGGTGGGGCATTTTGTGTAGTGCTTCTAATGATGTAATGATGGGTTTGGGCTTAGAGTGAAAATAGGCATTTTGAGCATAGCGACTTCCTCTTGCCTGTATTATTTAAGTAACTAGGAAGAACAGAACTGCCCAATTTGAAGACCACAAACATGAAATATATTTAGTGTATATTCTCCAAAATGAGCAATTTTATTTTTATCAAAAATGGATTCTGTTTTGTTCAAGTAACAGATGGAAATCAATGGGTTTTAATGTAACCCAGAAGAGCAAGTTGTAGTCTTACTCCCTTAAGTGCCCCTTTGTTGTTCAGACCACAGCTGTAAAGGGATTTGAACCTCCTCACAATAAATGCCAGTACAGAAATTTGAAAGGTAGGCCACAGACTTTGTGGCCCACTGGAGAAGGTATCTGCTCTTCCTTAGAGTTGTGTAAAATGAGACAGAAATGAAATAGCATCTTTTTCATGTTATTGATGTCGTAACTAGCCCAATGGTGTTCAAGTTCAGCATTTTATATATAGCTTGTGTATTAGAAAGTAAACATCTACCATTAGGCTGGAGAAGTATCTCTGCAGTGTGCATTCTAAATGTAGAGATTGCTATACTGCAGTCAGTTCTAGGACAGAATATCTCTTTGCTTTCTAATATGCAGATAGTTCCCTGTGTATATGTATTGTGTAGATGGAAGTTAAACACACACACACGGACTCATATATATGCACATATATATACACACAGGATCTTCTGCAGGAACAAATGACAGTCGGATGTTAAATGACAGTTACTTACTTAGCATGGAAAGAAATCAGGCACTGTGAAAGGCATCATTCTTGACATGGGCAGTAATGCCAACATAACTCCAAACTGACAGACCCTTGTGCTCCTACTTTTCTCCTGGGAATAAGGCTGGTCAGCTGCTGGCCATCCTGCCAGCAATAGGGACAATCCGTGGCTGCAGGACTCTCCGTTTCTGGAGGTTTAATTTTGCAGGCAGAACAGTGCTTCACTAGCTGTCTACATTTAATTGGCTTGGCTTATTTACTATGTAAAATAAAGTAAGTTGTTCTTATATAGTAATGGTTTGCAGTTTGGCTCCAAAGTTTACACCTAAAAGATGTAATGGGATAAAAGAGAGGGAGGTCACCCCTCTTCTGTGACTGGTATTAAGCTGCAAAACTATTCTCTCAAGAGGTGGCTTAACAGGAGTGCTCTTAGTCACAGAAGAGGAAGAAGCAATTAGTCACACAATACTTAGCGAGGCAGCAAAAATTAAAATAATGGAGGACCTCAACTACCTGTGCATATGCTGGCCAAGAGTTACCATGGAACACGGTATGAAAGAGGGAATTTCTTGAATCTTTATTTCTTAGAATGGTATGGAGCACACCAAGGCAGGGAGGGCTTTCAAACATGGGTGAAGCTCAGGAGATGGCTCACTGGAGTTATAATCCCAGCTGAACCATTAAGCAATACTGACCACAACATTACCACATTCACCCTGCCTGGGGTATGATGAGGTCCTGGTTCCTTTGGTACCAGGTAAGGTACCAACGCTTTGTACAGTAACCTTAAACGTTGGAGAAGAGTGCTGGAGAGGACAGGAATGTGGGTGGGGGAAAGATAGAAGAAGCTGTTACCATCTAAAGGTTACCTGCCTCCAGCAAACCGTTGTACAAAGGAGCCCCCTGGGCGCAGACAATGGGAGCTTTTGCCATCCAATAGGAAAGTTTTGCAGTGAATGCTTATTAGGCAGCCCTGAGCAGTTGTGTAAGAAGGCAGCCAAGAGGAAAACCAACCTGATTAGGAAAATTACCTCATTCAGGTGTAGCCTACAGCTAGGTGCACAGAGTCCAGAGAGAGTACTGTGTCAAAGTGGGGTTTGGTCTCTTTCTGCTGAGGCCTTAGAGTTATGCAGGATTTTGAGCCCATTCCTTGGAGAAGGGAGTTACTGAGGGCAACCCTTATGCAGAAATGGTGCAATAGGCATCCTACCGAAGACAGCAGAGCATGTAAAATCCCAGGGCTGAGGAGGAAGTATGTAGGCACATGACAGTATATTGTGGTACTTTTAATGTCAGAACCAGTGGTGGGATAGCCATGGTTAGAGACACATGTAAATACAGTGGTATATTTATATTCCAACTCTTTCTAGCATTACAGAGTTTTTGAAAGGAGCCACAATACTGACTAGGCAGTAAGCTCAGAAAGAGGTCCACTGGGTGGACCTATCATACAATTAAATCAAGAGCACTCGTTAAGTCAAGTACCTGGCTGTCACTGCTGTCAGGGTTACAGACATGGTGCCACTGCACAGTGTTGCAGCATCCTGTTTGTAGTGGCCCGCAGCTTAACCCTGTGTGATTAGATGTGCAGTGCCTTTCCTACAGTGGGAAGTCCACATAGCCCAAGCCATCCCAGGGGTTAGCCAGACCCTGGCTGCAAACAAGTATTCTGCTCTGCTTGTGAGCTCAGCTCCCACATAGTTATACTGCCACATGCCACAGGAATGGTTGATGTGTGTGTCTGGAGATTTCAGGCTAACTCAAAGCAAAAAAAAAATAAATAAAAAACCCCAAAAGAAAAAAGATGTAAGGCTTTGTTTAATAGAGCATTAATTATGCAGGTACTGAAAGATTTCTAGTTCCTTTCAGCACTCAGAATTTAGATTCTGCTGGATATACTTAATTTTTTAAAGCCCTCTACATTTTGCAGTTTACACATTTGCATAGCGTAGGACTACTGTCAGGAACATATATCTACAGATCTGGGGCAGGAGCTGTTCTCATCATTTCAGTGGGATGGAAAAGAGAAAACAGTTCAAAGGAGGAGGATGGGGGAAGGGAAGAATTTCCATATATTTTTTAGGGAATCATAAAGACACAGGCAAGTGTGTCAATCATGAGACACAGTTCTCTCTTTAATATTGTCAGGAACACAAAAGTTCACAGAGCACATGTGTGAGAGGGTGCTGTGCTGCCTTGACTACATGATCTGCATGATACATGTCAGAAGATGGGAATGTTGCTATGGCAATTCTTCCCTCTCCTGAATACTAAGTTGTCGAAGAAGCCAGTTCACAGTCAGGCAGGCTCACTTATGAACTTGCCTGCTTGAAGAAGCTAAATACTATTTATAGCTTCTCTTGCAAGGAGACCATCATCATTTTCTGCCCTGGCCTCTGAAGTTCCTGTGCCCCAGCCCTCCAGTATTCCTGATGTTTATGTGTTTTGGAAGCTGCTGAGGGCAGAGATTTGACTGAATTTTGTGCTGGAGAGTGTTGGGGTTTTCCCTCAGCTTATACACTGTCCTTCAATTTTCATTTTGCTAAGAAGGTAACAGACAGATGGGTCTTTCTGCATTTCCAAAAGTCATCTTGCTGTTTTTATGAAGTTCTCGATTGAGTAAGTAATTTATTTTACTTTCAGTCTGCAGAGGAGTAGCCTGTTCTCGCTAATCTTTCCCCCTGGCAGACAGCAGAGGGGGACTGGCAGCCTGTTGGTTACCCCTACCAGTTTTTTCACTGGGTAACCCTTAAAGCCCATCCTGTCCTTGCTTCTGCTATTGAGCCATTCCCACTGTGCTGTGTGGGTACTGTGAAGGGAAAGGGATGCTCTTACTGCCAGCTCTCCTAACTGCACCTGTGATTTTCCTTAGAAATAATGCTCTGGTTTGCTTCCTTCCCTAAAAACCTGTATAGCACTGCTTTGTGGAAACAAAGCAGCTCCATTGTAGAGGTGGCAAACTTCAGTAGATGCAGGGATTCCTGTATTACAGTGTCTCCCAATGTCCACATTGTGTCATATTTTCTAGTAGCAGTCTCTGTTTTCAGCCATTTTCCCTTCACCTAATTTTCATTTTGTAAATTGGAATATTCCCTGCTAGGAAAATCCTACATGTCTGATTCAGGCTAAATTTTCTAAGATGGCTCAGGCACTCCAGAATGGAAGATAAGCAAAACCAGACTGTATTGTCCATATTAAAAAAAGAGTTCCTTCAAATTAGTTGATCTTACTGGTTTTATCTTGGGCTTTTTTCTTTTTTTTTTTTTTTCTTCCAATCAGGATGGATACTGCTGTAGGAAACTCTGCAGGTAGGCAGGATTAAAAGTCTGATCTGATGTGCTGTAAATGAGTCAGGACAACATAGGAAGAGGAAAAACAGTTGTTCTGCTTACCTGTGTGATGCTGACTATTTTACTTAATTTTACCACCTCACAGTTGGCCAGTAACATTTTTTATCGTTTGAAGCATTTATTTAGCACCTCCCATGGGCTCTAAAAGTACTAAAACAAATGAGTTCTGTAAGAGCAAATGATCAAGGCAAAAGGTACCATTGAAAACGATGACAATCCATACACCAAAGTACTCCAATGCCCACCTCAAACAGAGAATGTACCCAGCATCTGGATTTAATTGATCCTTCAATGATCAATTGAAGAATATCAAAGCCAACAGAAAATACAACAATCTGTCACAGAGGGAAACACAACCAAAAGGGCAATAAAAGATAATTTTAATGTCAAATTCCAATAAGACAATGAAACTCTCCCAGACAAGTCATAGGTTCGTGTACAAGAAGAGACATTTGCAAATACATTACATCTTTAGAAACTGCAGGAGCAGATGCTCTCCAGAGAAATGTGTCTTTCTGATGTAGCATTCATTTGCACCTGTAAGAACAAGAAATATGTGGAAGAATTTCAAAATCAAGCCTTGGCTCTGTAACGCATATTCAGACCTAATCTAGATCCCCCAAAACTGTCATTGACTTAATGATTTATTTTATGTCTTGTTTCTGGTGTGCTCATCAAGAGAGCATTACTTAGCCCAGCTGGTCTGAGGATTTTGATACCCATGTGACTCAGGGATTCAAACCACATTGGCCAGTACGGAGATGTCAAAAGTTTCCACAGTGCAAGGGACACAGAAGTGAAAAGCATTTTCTGGTTTAGAGGGATTAACACAGGGAGGTCAATTAGCAGTTTGCAGCCACCCAGACCTAGGATTCTTGAACTATGCTCTTTCTTCTTCCTTTTCCATCTGAGCTCATTTTGTTTCCAGAGATTTAAAAGACGAACTTGAGAAGCCACCCCTGCTGCAGGTACTTTCCGTGTTTCTGAGTGAGCAGGCCAAGAAAAACAGCAGACCAAGATAATTTTCCTACAGTGTTCCACACCAGCTAGGGAAAGATGATGAAGTGCAGAAGATTTGCTGACAGCGCAGCTCTCTCTGTTGAAGGGGACCGGCATATGCTGCTTTCTTATGGGCAGGGTTGCCCTGCCCCCAGGTCACAGTGCTGTGCTGCTGCAGCTTACCCAGGGCAGCTGTGGATGTCGTGTCTGTAAGACTGAAAAGCTTAGAATTCCCTGCTCAAAGAGCAGCTTTTACCTCGTGCTGCCAAAAGTTGTCCATGACCACAAAGCCTCATCTGGGATGTGACCATGAGAGCTTCCTCAAACAGCCCTGCTGTTTGCAGGCTGCCTGTCTCTAGTGACCACAGCGTGATCCCTTTGCTTTCCCCACTGAAGCCGAGAATCACTTGCCCATCCCTGGAACAGCTCCTCTGCGTTCACAGCCATGAAAAACCACAAGTGCTGGAGTAAACCGAGATTTATTCAGAAGGAGGGTCTGAATCCAATTAGAGAAAAATAAACCGTCAACATGCCACATTTCCTTCTCACCTCTGCAGAAGCTAATCTAGCTGATCCCTTTGTGTTGTAACAGGAAAATCCCCGATACCTTAGAGCCCCGCAGCCAGAGCTGGAGGACACGGCACAGGCAGCAAACACCAGCTGTCCGGGCCTCCAGCCCACCCAGCTCTGCCTTCCGTACTGCGAGCCAGCAGCTGCCTCTGGTGCCTCCTCAAACTTTCTTCTATGGAGCTTACAGGCAAGCACTGACTTGGGGCCACATCTCATTTTCTTATTCCCAAATAAGCATTCAGCTTTGTTGCTGTGATGCAAGTTTCCTAAATAAGATGTTCTGGGAAACAGATCTTCCTGTGTGCTCTTGAGAGGAGACAGTCCTTCCTTTCGGGAGGCATGGTGTTCCCACAGGCTGCACTGACATCCTGTGGCACGACTTTCCCGCCTGGAAAGAGCGTGAAGGGGCAGCTTTGCCCCTCCATGTCCCCTCTCTGCTCACCGCAAGTCACTCTTGCCTCATCCAAACCCTTCGGGAGGAGAAGGGACACCTGCCCCCTGGCTGGGTCCAGCACCAGCTGCTGCCCGCTGCGCCTGGCAGACGCAGGACCTGATCTCAGCGCAGCCGCCACTCATGCTGACACCACCAGCCAGGCAGTGAGGGACCGGCCCCCCCGCCCCTTTGGCGCCTTCGGAATCCCTGCCCACCGCAGCAGGGCTGTGCGAGGATGAGCTGTAGTGACCCATCGCTGGGTGGGGTGTTGCTGGAAGGGTGGGGGCTTCTTTAAAGGAAAAAATGATGAAATATCCCTCACCCCCCTGCCCCCAACCTCTGCCCACTGAGCCCTACCACGAGGTGCCCAGGGTCTGCAGCAAGCTGCATCCCTCGGCCCAGGCTAATTCACTGTGCAAAATAGCACCCAGCCCCTCAGAAGTCGAGTTTAATTTTATTTCCCCTTGGGGAACAGAGATAATCTGTAACTTTTTAGGCATCACTCGATCAGCTGAATTACAGCTATTAGCTTTGGACTCTAGGCATTTTTATGGGATATTAGTTCCAGGGCTTGTGGTTTGGCATAGAAAGCATATTATTCACACACAAAACAACTGCATTAAAATAACATTAGGAATCTGGCTCCAACTGACAAAACCTAGGAAACTCAGAATTAAGGCTGAAAGTAGAATTAAGGCTGAAAGTATGTCCTTAACTCACCCACTGCGTGCCTGGTGCGGCCGCTCAGGCGGTGTGTTGGCCCCACTGCCTCCAGCTGAGCCACGCTCCCCTCACTGTTCCAGGGAGAAAACAGGCTGCATCTCGACTGAGGCCCCACCACCCTTGGGGAGCAACGACCCCTCTTTGTGCCTTGGAGTCCTTGTCCACTCAGACAAGTTTTAGGACTTACTTGTAATGCAACTTTTTTTCTGTGCATCTCTACCTAGAGCCAGGTTTCCTCCCCTGTCACCAGCATCTCTGTGGTCAGAGCAAAAGCTGCACTCAGCTGTGGAGGCTGGATGGAGGCAACACCAGCCCTGAGAGAAGCAGATGGGCCTTTCTGCAACCTGCTGGGGGAAAATCCCTGGCTTAGAAAATGCCTTCTAATATTCACTTTTTGGATCACCTTACTGTGAGGGAGCCGAGGCCAAGAAGTGGTGTGAGGACACAGGTCGCTGTCACTGGAGCTGGGGAGGGATGGAGGGAAACTTGCGCAGGAATTGTCCCTGCAAAGGGCTCCCCTTTTGCAGGGCTTTCAGTCATCAGAAGCCACACTACACATCCAGAAATTTGTGTCATAGCATGCAGCAGCTGAGAAACAAAGGAGGGTCCCTAAAAGGATCACACAGTGGGTCAAAAAGCAGCAGTGCTGTGTGTGCTTTCCTGGTCTGAACATCTGCCATGCTCCAGTTTTTCTCCCAAAGCCCTGCCCTTGATCATGGGACACAAATATCAAAATGCTCATCTGGGCCCTGGCTTTCCACAAGGTGCGTCTGAGCTTTGGAAAAGGTGATCTCAACTGCAGCATGTTCACTGCAAAAGCAAACAAACAAAAGCAGCAGCCTCAGCGGAATCACAGCTCACATCCTCCAAGAAATTAATTACCACAGGCCTCTAGGAAGGACTGATCTTCTCACTCCTGGAGCATAGCTCATTTTAAGATGTTCTTCCTCCATGGCCAGACATTTGCCTCCACATGTCAGCAAAATCAGCTCCTCTAAAGCCATGTTTGAAATAAGCTTCACTTCTGCCCTACCCATTCCTTTTATTAAGGAGCTCTGCTATTTTGTAGGAAACAATCCAAGATGCTCATGCATGAGGCATCTCTCAAGAATAAACCACATTAAAGAGAAAAAAACCCAGAAGGCAGCAGCTAAAGAAAAAAAATTGTGTTCAAATTTCAAGGTTGTCACATTGCTCTGTAAAAAGGGGTGCACCTTAACCGTACTGGGTGTGATTTTTTTTCCTTTCAGTGAGGTGAGAAATACATTTGCTATTCCCATCTTGGAAGCAAAACAAATAGAATAATTATTTCCTTTCCCAGCAAAGGCAAATGAAGCTGAACTTATAAAAGCTGTGCTTTTTACTTGTGTGCCTTAAACCAACACATTCCCTCGCTGGCTGGCATTTGCAACAGACCACAAACACATTACCACACGTGGCACCAAATTTGTGTTTCAGGTCAGAATTGAGATGTTGTGGTGATAAATGAGGGATGCTTGTTCTATGGACATCTTGTCCCCGAAACACTGTAGCTAAATTTACCACAGAGCGCTACCAGTTTAATTCTTCCTTAGGAGGTCTTTTGATGAAAAAATGTTTTGATTGTTCTGGAACCATTGTCTAAACATAATTTGGGACATCAGTATCAGGTCTCCTTGGTTTTCTTTTAAAGTTGCTGAGTGTCTCCATGTCTCTCAGAGTACAGACAGTGCCACAAATATTCACCACCTCTGAAAGATGAGTCTGAAATGAGCAGGTTGTGCTCATTTCGTAGGAGTTGTGTCACAGCGTGCAAGTGGTGACCATGTACAAATAAACCCTAATCCACTGCTGGAATTCCTGAAGATAAAAGCTGAGCCCGGAAAAAGCAAGGAGCGAAATCTCCTGCATATTGGGCCACAGAGCCCAAGTGACCTGTTACAGAGCAAACATGGGTGCCTTTCATGTCCCGCGGTCTCAGGGTGCTGTATGTGTGGTGTGTCCCAGCCCACGAGCACACCCCTGTCCTTTGGATCTCGTGAGACAGACACTCAGAGCTGGGCCAGTGTGCATATATGCAGAGCATTTCCAGAAAATGATGGAATATAGGCCAGGATGGGTTTTCAGGTGTCACAGGGAAGGGTTTCTTATCCTGCCCATGCACATCTGCAATCCCCACAAAATATTTTTTACTGGAAAATAAAAAGAGGTTGAGACTGCAGGTGCGTGCATTTTGTTAAACCCACTGTGTCCCTTGCAAAAAATGGTTGAAATGGCAGGTGATTGTTTCCATATTAAGGAAGGCTTAAGAATGACTGACAAGATCCACTTTCACAGTTCTTATTTCTGCCAATCGAATTACTGAGGACAACAGTGAATAGTGCATATTTAGAAAATGTATTTTTAAAGTTGGGCTTTGACTGAACAGCCTCTACTTTGTGAGAAGCTGAAGCCTTCCCTTCCCAACAAGCTGTGACTTAAATGCAGCAAGTGAAAGAGAAAAAAAAAAGCTATAATAAAGAAACAAAACTATAAAACAAAAATATTGTCTTGCCAAATGGGCACCAGCACCCTACATCCTCTTCTCAGGCTTGGGAGCGAACTGGATTCTCATATATGATCAGAAGAAATAGTCAAGGAAGAAGAGACAGTGCCCTGAGCTGGAAGACAGGGATGGGGGTCAGAATGAAGCCCCCATGATCTAAGGGGTACTTGTCTGTGACCTGTTACACCACTTAGATACACACAAGTTTACAGGGCTGGATGGGATCCACCCAGGGGTACTGAGGGAGCTGGCAGAAGTGCTCACCAATCCACTTTCCATCATTTACCAGCAGTCCTGGCTAACTTAGGAGTTCCCAGTAGGCTGGAGGTTACCAAATGTGACACCCATCTACAAGAAGGGAAGGAAGGAGCATCCAGGGAACTACAGGCCTGTAAGTCTGACCTTTGTCCTAGGGAAGGTTATGGAGCAGATCAC
>VZRQ01010818.1:928-34511 GCA_013397975.1 Machaerirhynchus nigripectus
CCAGAATAGGTACATTAATGTTTAAAGAAATAATTTTTTCTCTCATTTAGTTTTTTTTTTCAGATGTGTCAACAGAATATATTAGACTTGATATCCAAGATGCCTAAATGTGCTTTTAACTTATATAGGCTTAATTTAAGCACAACTTTCAGTCTGCTTTGAGAATAATTTAGAAATATATTTGCCCAAAGTTTACTGAAATATTGATGAGCTTGAGTGCTCACAAAAGTGCTTCACTAAAATGCAGCTCAGTGGGAAGTCTCACTGCTGAACGCTGACTCATTTATGGACAATTTATATGAGTAAATGTTGAAGTGAACGAATGTTGTGAAGATAGTGCAAAAAAGGGGCTAGGAATTCAGCAGTAGCTTGGTGGCTGCTTAGGGGGCTGCACTGTGTACTACAGCATCTTCAGCTTGTAGTGCTTTTCTTTGATGGCTGTATATAAAGGCAGTCAAAAGCAGGCAATGTTTTGTACTTTTGGGCATGACCAAGCAATGTGCTGAGGTGGCCAAGAAGGCCAAGGACATCCCGGCCTGTATCAGCAATAGTGATTGTCCCTCTGTGCTCAGCACTGGTCAGGCCACACCTCGAATGTTGTGTCCAGTTCTGGGTCCCTCACTACAGGAAAGACACTGAGATGCTAGAGTGTGTCCAGAGAAGGGCAAGAGAGCTGGGGAAGGATCTGGAGCACAGGTCTGATGGGGAATGGCTGAGGGAGCTGGGGCTGTTTAACTTGGAGAAAAGGAGGCTCAGGGGAGACCTTATCACTCTTTACAACTGCCTGAAAGGAGGGTGTAGCCAGGTGGGGGTCAGCGTCTCTTCCAGGCAACAAATGATAGGATAGTTTGAAAAGCGGAACAACTGAGTATACAAGATAAGTGATGAAGAAAAGGAATATGCATGATAATGGATTCACGCTGATGAGAAACTGAGCTGCCATCTCACAAGGTGAAAAAGGAATAAAGTTTTGGTTCATTCTGAGGCAACATTCCGTTTTTGTTTGCTTCTTGGGACTTCAGATGAGATCTTCTCTTGCTGGAAACTTGTAACTAAATCAAAGGGAGTGCCCTGTTTAATATTTGTACTGTACCCTCAAGCCACAAGTCGTTGTTTGTGTATATAAAACTGAAAACGCAAAAAGAGGATACTGGTGATGAAATATGTGCAATTACCTGGCACACTGCAATATGCCCTTGTACCTTTTCTCATTGGCAGGAATGCAAAATTCCTGACTCAAAACTTTGGCATTATGCTACTCTTTCCCTCTGACTCTGTCTTTTTTCTCTTGCCATGAAATTGCTTCTCCCTCTTCTTTTCTCCTTTTCTCCTTTTGCCCCTTCTCTTCAAGTAGTCACTTGGTACTTAGTCTTCTTGTTTGGATTTATTACAGTGTCAATATTCAACACTAAACTAGAAAGACATAGAAAATAATTTGTCTTGGCCCTGTCCCTGGCCTGCAGAGCTTTTATTATTTGCCTGATTTGTTATTATAGTTAATAGTATTGCTACTTATGCCTGCTAATACAGCACAAAAGCAAAATGAATTGATAGTAATGAGAAGCTTTTAGAGGCAATATTTAACCAATAATGACCCCTGAGTCAAACATTTCCTGGCAGCTAATGACTGGCTGGAAGAGTAAAAGGTCTAAGATAAACCCAGGGGCTCTTAACCCAACCCACCATTAGCTGCCAGGAAATGTGTGACTTAGAGAGCACTAATGCTATTATACACCATAAAAACATAAAGAAAATCTAATTGCTTTTCTGCATGTTCGAGAGCTGAAAACTGAGAATCAAGTTGCCATGGATTGTTCCCTGCACTCGTGTTTTCCTAGGTGTTAATCACCAAAGTAGTTATCAAAATAGAAGCTAAAAATAATTCACTTGGAGTCACTAATGTTATTTGGAGCTGATTATTCACCCTTAGGTGTAAGCCCAGGGAAGTCTTTTTTGCATCACACTAAATCATTATACAAATTTAAGTCATCATAAACATGAATATCTGTGGGATCTCAAAAGATAGGTGTCACATGACTGTAGACTCCTTTTTATAGCTTTATACATCTTTGTGATGATACAGGAACAGCAAACATTTGGAAAAGAATAAAAGTATTTGCCATCCTCCAATCAATACAAGCTGGATGTAAACATTTTTTCATCTTCTCTTGCTGAATAGATAATCTTCTCCAAGACAGATCAGTTGCTATTCTAGAATAAAAATAAAGTTTCTCACAATTTCATGACCTAGTGATTCATATGATTTATTGGATGTAGTTTCTCATATTTCAAATGCCTCTGACTTTTCCCCTGAAATGTGCCCTGTGTGTTTTGTTACATTGTACATTAACCTTTAGACACCAGGCTTCCTTTTCCCACTGCTCCTACCTCATCCATTTACATCTCCTTGTTCTCTTTGTAAACGAATCTCACCTCTTTTGACAGCTGTCCTGGTATTCTTTGAGACAAAGCTTTGGTTTATTATTTATAAAGGGGATTTGTTGCAACAAATTATTTCCCAGAGCATTGTGTTTAGATGGAAACCACAGCTGGACAAGCAGAGAGAAGGAGCTATCACCTGCAAAATGGAAGGCAATTTGAATAAAGAAGGAGCCCATTTGGAAAATGTTACTCTTTTGCCTGCTGAATGACTGCGCATTACAATATTTATGCTGTTTCGTCTACTGTAAAGGTTGCACAGTGCAGCTATTGCCATATTTTTGCTATTAAAACAAGCACTTCCACCCACCACAGATCAGCTTCACCGTGAAATTTCACATATCCTTCTTTTCTGAATATTATCCAAAGGCTTTATTTTTGTACATATACATTTTTATTCCAGCGAGGTCAAAATTTGTTCTTGAGTAAATGTTTTTTTGTGATTTGTATATCCCCTGCTGATTTAAAGTCCTAGAGAAAATAGAAAGTTGATAAATCAGAGCAAATCCAGGAGGAGTTACACAGCTCGGACAGCAGATGCTTAGTTAGGGAAACATGGCAAGACTTGGTCGAAATGAAGAAGCAGCATTACAATTTACAGGTTCACACTGTCTATAAAATACAAAGAAACAAAGAAAAGTCTTTTCCTAGCTATAGTCTTTTCCTACTTGGCTCCTTATCCCTACAACCATATTTATTAACAGTATGCAAACATAACATTACAGAAATGGCTGTTGACCAAAAACTGATTGAGTCCAAAATCCTGAAATTCTTTGATACCTGTCAAGTTACAAAATCTACCATATATAAACTCCACGGCCAGTTCTATGCTTGAACATCTGGGAGTGCATAGCTTGATTCATTAGCAATTAACAACAATGCTGATGCTGCTACTCAGTGACTTTTCAGTACAGACATTTAATCTATAATTAATTTAAGGATGTTCCAACTGTCACAGAAAGTTACATTTAATACCTACTTTCCAACATGCCATATTTGCTCTGAAATCCAGTCAGAATTTTGGGTGTTCAGCACCACAGGGTACAGGGTGGAAACTCCTCTGCCACCTCCTTAGTCTACATATGAATTTGTAAATGTGTCCCAAAATGCACCATTGACACAGGAAGCACAAATGATCTTTAAGTGCACCTATCATGTGAGCCAAAAAAAGCGATAGCCCAAGCTGTTGCCAATCACAGGAGTTCAACGCCAAGGGCAAAACATGTCCGAGAGTCCATCACCTCTCTCCCCCTGCTTCTCTTTGCCACAATGATTTAATAAATAAAATGCTCTAAGAGCACCATTAATAGTTTCTCAACGTGGTTCTTTCCTGAGCTGGTAAAACCATAAAGAAACAGTTGCCTAGTGCTGTTTTTGTTTTATATTCAAGTTTCATTTACTACCTGTGTTGCTAACTCATTTTAGATAAGTGAGGAAAATCACTGAACTCAGATCAAAAAGAATATTTTTGCACACAGACTTAAAAGTCAATCTTATACAAAAATCGTTTCTTTGAACATGACGTTCTTTACTTATTTTGGATTAGTATAAAGGCCTGGAACTGAGTCTTACTGATTTGAGTTAACTACTTTTGATCGCTGATGCTTAAATCACAATGACATTTTCTCTAGTTCCAACTCCAAGGACACAAACCTGCTTCTTGCTTGGAATGACAGGTTCTGCATGAGAAATCACTAGCACAAGGTGTCAGTGCAAGGTCTGCCTAGTGCAGTGGTTTAATGAACTCGCTTTGTACCCTGGGGGACAGTGAACTTGTAGCTAGTTTTGATCACAAACGGAAGACTAGTAATTCTGAACTGGTCCTCTTTTTTCATCTGTGCAGTGCAACATTCACATGGTATTTCAGTAGGGACAGTTTGGAATTATTATAATTATATAGTTATTATTCACCCAGTACCAGATTTCAGACAGCACCTCACAAGCAGGCACTGAGCTCACCAGGAGCTCGCAGGAGGTCTCAAGCTGGTGAGATGTTGATGGTCCAAGGACAGCAGTGGGTCCACAATATCTCCCTTTTCACCTTTCTGATGATGTCACACACCATGCCAGGACATAGAACTGTCCTATTTTGCACATGATGGAAAAACGTTATTCCTGATGAAGCTTGCCCAAGATAGAATTGAGCCTGAATGATACCTTTCCTTTGAAAAAAAAGTTAGCTAAGCACTATACAATTAAAAGGACCTGGGATGACTGGAGACTCTGGTAATATAAATACCTCTCTGACACCAATGTACTAGCACTTATTTGAAACACCAGTGATTGCTAATCAAGTGCCTGAGAAATATTTTCGCAGACCACTTCCCTATCTGGATAGCTGTTGCACAAGCACAAAACTAAAAAAGCATGTTGTTCCATCACCAACTTAATAATATTTGTCAGTGTAAGAATGAAAATGCCTTGTGGACAAGAATACATGGCCCAGAGTCTCATGCCTGAGAGTAGCCAGAAGTGAGGCAAGCCTAAGAAATGGTGTATATACAAAGAATGATCTTTGTCCTGAAAGGTTTTTACAGACTCTAATACAGGCAGAAACCGGGAGATGATAACAGACAAGACAGGCAATGGTTTCAGATATCAAACGATTATTTATCTGCTATAGACCTCAAAATAAAGGACATTCTTAAGGAGGTTGCATAATTCTGGAGACCATCCCCCTTGTTGTAGGAGGGGAAGCAGGGCTGACTTCACAGAACACTAAAGGCCAAGCAAAGGAAATTCTATTGCTCCCACTAGGTGGTGTAGGACTTCCAGAGAAGCAGCCTACATACAGAATTACACATGCCACCAGTTCTTCTTTTGATCCCCTAGCTTTCACTCTCTACAGATCCTAGAGGCCAAAAGACTGCCCACAGCTATAATTTTTCATATTGCAGAAGTCAAGCCATGCTCCTTGAACTTGTTGCAAAAAATGACAAGATGTGCAGAGGTTCTTTGTTTCTGATAGATAGCTTTGCATATGCATATTTAACCTTTTTTTCTGGTAAGTATGTAAGTTGTGACTCAGATGTGCTGCATATGAGGATGTGCAATGCTGAATAAAGCTCTTTGCAAAAGAGAAGAGATTAGAAGTAAAAAGCTGGGATAAAAACACCTTTAAGCATACCACCAAGTTGTCTTTCTATTCCTAAGACAGCACCGAAAGTCAGTTTGCAGACTGCACTGGAGAAATTTTCTTGGTTTTGTTGAAAGAATAAAGATTGAGCTAAACAAGTTTCATCTGTCTTCCAAAGTGAAAGGAAATATAACGCCTGTGTTTTAGCATCAATCAATAAATATAACTTCAGTTTAATACAAATGTTGCTTTTCATTACTTTATGCTATAACAACTTAATTTGATGTGAAAGCTGAAAAAATCAAGAATCAAAGCTCCTGTAAGGCACCAGATATTTAACATGAGTTCTCTTCAGGCTGACTGCTGCGAAAATGCACGACAAAGAAAGATCCCATGTGTGGTATGTTGAAAAGCAGGAGATAACTGAATGAACAAAATTATCTCAATTTCATGGTATTGAAATTTACATTGGAATAGAACTACCTACAGTCTAATAAAGACCCTGGGGTGTGTGTTGCCTTAATAATTCCATTATTTAAAGGAATAGGCAGTAGAAACCTTAGGCTTTTAATAATTCCAAACACTACATAAGGATGAATGCACACACTTACAACTTCCAATTCAGCACCATAAAATAAGATGTTCCCCTTTTTTCCAATCTTTTCCCCCCACGATTACTTCAAGCAGGATTTTCGCTACAAATTACATTTCCCATTTGCTGTTACTATCCCCTCATTTAAATATGTATTAATATCATTGACAAAAGTATGCTAATGTATATTTCCTCATATCTTTTTAAGGAGAGAAATTATGGGGAAGTGTTCTGCATGGAAGTTAATTCTCCATGTCTCACCATTTTCTAATAATGTTACCTGAGCGCAACTGCAAGACAGATTCAAAGTTCTGGTTGATTTGGAGTCTAGATCCCTAGCAGTAGAAGATTAATTTCCTGGGACATGAGTGGAGATCTGCTGGAGAACTGCTTCATCCACTGGAGCTGCGGGTATGAAGCATTTGTGAAGGTGAGAGCTTTACAAGTTAAGGCAACTGTAGTTAATATGCTGATAGTATGCAGGTAATTCTGTCAATGTCACTGAGGGACACCCTTGACAGGTTTTATACAAACGAAATTCTGTTAATTGAAACTGCTTTCCTTTATTCCTTTCTTATCAGTATGGACTTTGTTACTGATGTCTCCTAAAACTGCTCATTCTGTCTTCTGGTCAAGTGTAGTTTGTACTAGGATAATTGCCCATGCAGAGTAAACTAGTTTAACCTCAACAGCCTTGGAGCTTTGCACCCAGCTGGTGCCCTTGGACAAGACCCAAGTCTGTGTCTCAGAGGTGTTCTTTGGATCCCGAAGTTTGAATCACTTTTTGAAACAGATTTTGTCTTTTAGCTTGTGCTTTCAGAAACACTAATGCAACAATGAAACAAGATTTACCCACCAAGTTTTTTTGAAGATGTTACAGCACTGCAAATAATGATGTATACTGATGGCTTAGGCTGTAGGGTAGATACAAGTGGAGGATTCATGTTTTATTGCAATAGACTGCTTAGAGAATTCATTATATTTAACTTTTATTTTGTAGCCAGAGACAGTTTTGTACTTTGTATTGCCCACAAGTGCAGGAGGACATTTATTGTGATAAACTGGCAGTTGAAAACCTAGGAGAGCAGTAAGTAATGGGGAAACTGAGGCAAGGGACCAAACATGAACACTAGGACAGACCTAGAGCAAATTTCAGAAAGCCCAAATGGTTAAGCTTAAAATTAACTTCACTGCAGGGAGACAATGGCTAATCCTCTTTTGAAATTTTTTAGTAAGTCAGCTGGGAAAATGGCTACAGCTATCTCACACAGGATAACAAAACGTATTTCTTTAGAGATAGTAAAATATCAGTGTATGAATATTACATACTGAAAATAAAAATATAATTACACATTAAAAGTATTGACCTTAGCAAAGAGCAAAATGTTTCACAACTAAAACTAAGTGCACTGTCTCCCCTGTTGCTTGACTGCCCTTCAGGCAGTAACCAGCCACTTTGGGGAGATTTCCTGTTGTTGTCAATAAACTCCTCTTGAACTCCTCTGAGATACTCCCAGGGATCTGCAAAACATGAAGTTTCTAATGTTCCCCTGAAATCTGCTTCAAGAGTGTTTATCACTGCCCCTGGAAAGTTTGCAGGGCTCAGGAGCTGATCAGCAGAGAAAACTGCCCTGTGTGGGAGGGAGGGGTCCAGGAGAGGGTGCCCCTCCACCTGCACCCAGAGGCATGGCAGGGCTGGCCAACCACAGCCAGAGGGCAACTCTGGAGCCCTGCAGGGCACCTGTATCCACCCAGGAGAAGAGGAGGGGAGGGAAGCCAACAAGGAGTATCCTGATTTGGGTATAGCAAGCTCCAGGTGAAGGAATGTGGGAAACAGGAGCAATATGCCACACATCATTTAAACATTTCCATGCATATCTTGAGTGCCAGTGGGATGCTCTGCACCCCCAAGTTCTTTAGGGTGCAGAAGAACCATCCCATATTAGCTTAGAAGACCAGGTGACTTGAGTCCACTACTTAACTGGTGCATTTTGGAGGTAAACACAGCTACACACAACTTGAGTGTTTCAGAACCTACTCCTCTCTATGTTAGATTATTTTGCAATGCAGGTGGAATTCACTAAATTCAATATTGATATCAAAAAATCTCTGAGAATAAAGAGCTCCCCCTCCCTATCCATCCAATTATCCTGGGAGTGCCAGCGAATTCAAAAGCCTCTGCTAAATAGGATGGAGAATATAAAATGAGAAACATAATAAAACAAAACTAAAACTGAAAAAACTTATCAAGCTGATACATTCAGGATTCAAGCAGAAAACAAAGCCACTGATCAAAGAGCTCCAGCTCCTTCTTCCATGGATCAGAGTCCTTGCAGGGGCCCCTCAACACTTCATGAAAGGAATCCTCCACTCAGAAATCAACGAAATTTCAAAGACAGAGGGAAAAAAGTGAATTTTAAAGCATTCCGTATGAAACAGACTTTGTTTCACCATAAGAGCTCCACCAGGACTCTTGTGCAGAGACGCTGGAAGTCAGGAACAGAGAAGTCCAGATTCAGCGTTTAGGGTGAACTACTATATGCTGCTGAAGGTAATGGAAAATAGGGAGTTGGTATATCTTCTGTACAGAGGGCGATGACTGATATACTGTGATCAACAGCACATGAAAATGATGATATAAACCAGATATATGAGTTATACTCTAAGGAATGGGAAATACTGAGAAGTATTTCAAACTACACACTTTTCTTTTTGTTCTTCAGAGGATGGTATGAAACATCTGTTACTGAAACTATGCTCTGAAGGAAATACAGGGTAATTTAGGGCAGTGTTTGCACCCCAGTAAGAGGAAATTAGATGCTTTAAGCATTGTTTGTTTGCTTGCTTGCTTGATTTGTTTTCTTTCCTAATGTTTTCCCTTCAGTTGCAAGATTTGTATAGAAATGGTGTGGAGACTGTCAGTAAGTGTCAATATATACATGGACTGTAGTCGCCAGATGTCACTTACATTATCAGGAAAATCTGTATAAATTGAAAGGAGCCACTTCTATTTAAATGCATATGTCATTACTAGTCCAAAGTTTGGTAGCTACCCTGGGGACAGTGCTTGGTCTGTTAGATCTGACTGGATTTGTACTGCCACTGTGAAAACAATTGTGTGTCAAGGACCATTAAGTCAATGCAATTTTTGCAATCACAGAGTCTCATACTGTGATATATCTTGTAACTCCAGAAATCTTTTTGCCTGCCAAGTTTTGCCACTGCTCTTAAACAGATCTTCCAGTTGTCCAGAGATTTTTAAGTTCTGAGTTTGTCCAGAGATTTCTAAGCACTGTGGGAAGTGTGACTTTCATTACTGTAAAGTTAGAGAAACTGAGGCACAGCTAAAATAAATAATGTGTCCAGTGATAAGATACAAAGGGGAGAAAGGAGATTAGGTAAGAAAAAGAGCCTGTGATAAAAAAATTCCTGATATTATGATTTTCTGGTTCACATGTCAGTCATGCTGCTCACTGAACCATATACCCAGCTCTTTTAGTGCAGGTGTTGTGTGGTATGTGTGCTACAGGAGATTAAACACAACCCCATAAAATTTCCCTGAAAGCTTATCCCATAGGGTTTTCACTACATATACTACAAAATCAAGACTTGTGGCACTGGCTGTTGCAATTAAATGGCTTGAGCATAGTACTCTGTAATAGCTTTATTTTTGCTGATATCATGTAACTCAGTGAGATTCAAAGACTACATAAAGAATCTACCACCCTCTGCAGGAGCTGAGAAGGGCTGCAGGGACCCCACTTGTTTGAAGGAGGAGTACTACTTCCATGAGATCTCTGGAGCACTGGCTGTCTCTGTTTTGCAAAAGGAAACCCAGGAGGAGGTATATGTCAGTGCCACAGGGCACGGTGGAGCAGTGGTCAGGGTGTTCAGCCACTTTGGTGGCCAGGATGCAGTGGGAGGGATCTGCTGAGCCTGGTGCACCCAGAAAGCAGATAGTGGGATCCAGGCTGGGATTTGGGTCCAGATTTATTTTGTGCAGAACCTTGTGGCAGGCAGCTGGGGGCTAAGCCAGGGTGAAATTACTGGCTATGTAAACATGCCTGGCAGCAGAAAAGGCTGTGTGAGGACAACTGCAAGTAGAACCAAGTCCCAAAACCTTCTGCTCCTTCGCCTGCTCCTACAAAGAGGCTGCTGTTTCTCTGCCTGGCCCATGTCAAAGTTTTAACACGTAATATCACTTAATGCCTGAAGAAACCTTTGAAGATGAAAAGCGTTTCCTAAAGTGCTTAAGTGCCATAATTCGTAAGGAAAGTGCTGAATTCCTCCGTCAAGAAGGCAAGGAAAGGACTGTTGTCAAAAAATTAATTGCTTGAGGAGTTTTTGCATGAGCTGTACATTGATAATACTGTGGTAAAATTCCTTGTCACAAGTGAAAGAGAGCTCATACTATTGCACTGGTGCTGTGATTAAAACGTAGGAGGATTTCATGGCCAGGTGCTCATTGCAAGATTTGAAACTTTTGGCTAAAGGATTTTATTCTCTAAAACACTAAAGAGATAGAAAACAGCTAAGAAACCTGTTAGAACAACTTTAAAGAAAGAATCTTGGTAGAGAATACACACATGTGGGATTTTACTCCTCTGTTCTAAATTAATCCTTGGAGAGCCAGAATGGCACAGTAAGAAATTTGTCATTTCACATAATTTTGGTGCGAAGCCCAGCAAAACTTGGCAGATATAAAAATGGATTTGTAGTATTTAAATGCAAGTGGTTTGGCTTTTTTTCCTTGGCTTTTCCAGAGTAGCCTAGTTTGATAGTGAAACTGTTTGATAAATGGAAATACTTTGATCAAAATAACCAAGCAAAAAGGTAAAAATGTTCCTGAATTTTAATTATACATTTTATTTAAATTTTTTAAAAAATGTATTCCATGCAAAATTTATTTGAGAGGGCAATAATCTCTTCTGGAGGCAGAAATGTCTTTTTGCTCTGTCTTTTTACAGAACCTCATGAAGTTTTTACATATCCAAGTGAATTTCTTCAACTTGTAAGCAATAATTAAAACTGTGGAGCCTCTCAATCAGAAGAAGATTATCACTTGGGGCAAAACCTCAGATCTACTCAAAGTCAGACTGAAACTCTGGGAGTACCTGAAGGAGAGAGAATACATTCTACTTCAGCTGTAAACTGAAATTTAAACAGAACATTTGAATCCACTGCAATACAAACTTCAATCTTTTTTTCCTTCTTCTTTATAAAACTTCTAATTTAGAAAGTAGTGACCAGCTACTGATAGCTCTATTCCTTGTTTGTGTTCAGAGAGCTGTTTGTAGCGTTATGTGAACAAAATACTTTTATTGTTTTCCAATTAGTAAATGGAGAGAGCTAGCAGAATGTGTCAGATCTTCTTCTGGCCTGCTGTCAACAGAATAGTTGAAAAACCAGTGATCCCAGAATCCTTGTTTCTGGTGAAATGTAAAGGGCGAATTCACTTTCCAGTTCCAAGGTCTTTTTGCAGCCAACTATCATGAAATATTTTGATGTTACATGCAAGTGGCCCAAACCAAGAGATGCTGAGATAAATAAAATGCCCACGAAATAATGTATTTTATTTACTTTTCACAATAGAAAGGTGCTTTAAATTATTTTTTTAACTTTCTTTACAATATGAACCTGGCTTACATCCTAGATTCAGCCTTCTTCTTTCCAAAACCAAGTGATATACAAACATGAATTATTGACACTTTTGCACATTGCTTTTTTGGGTGTTTACAGAGTAATACATAATATTATTCTCTGATGTGGAAAAAATGTGGAAAGCTAAGCAATATCTGTTCTTGTTTGTGCTTGTGAAAATTTAAAAAGTGACAAAATTTGTTATATCATCCATTTAATTACCATTCGCTTCAGTTTGTAATCCAGCTTTCTCACCACAAATTTGAAAGAAAAACATGCCAATTCCATTTGTTCTGTTGTGCTTAACTACAAGCCACCACATGCTTGTGAGACAGCACAAAAAACCTAAAACTTCATATGTGAGCTACACTTTCTTTTCACAATTAGAAAAATCAAAAGCACCGAAGTCACTCCTATTCCTACATCCTTTGATTGTACTTTCTAAAAGTGGTAATGTTATCAAGTTTGTCAGGAATACAGATTTTTTTTTTAATGTATTGCCAAAGGAAACTTCATGGTGACTTCTTTATGAGCATATTTTCCTTCTGTGACAATGCAGTCAAAAGATTTAAAGTCAACTCACAACAGAGGTAAAACTTTCAGACTCTTGAGGATGTGGTAGAGTACACTTGGAAAACAAAAAAGTAAGAAAATTTCTTATTTATAGTTGAGCACTAGTGGTTTGCATTTGGAAGCCTGTATTTGGATAAGATAAATCCTACATCAAAAAGACGATACCATGGCAGAAGCAAACTGAAAATACATTTTAGGCAAATTCTTTTTCATTTCAGTTTCTCCAGTTGTCCTTGCAGACACTTGATTTCAGAAGCCAAGTTGGATTTTTCTTCTGTGAAACTGATTTGTACAAACTATGGTCTGCTTGGTTTGCTTTTAACTCCATCACACAGCTAAACTGCTTCATTTCTTGCTTTTTCTGCCTTTACCAGCATCTGAAGGTCCAAAACCAGTCTAAAAGGCTCAGACAGGGAGAGAATATACATGCATGCTAGTATTTGTGCTCGTATACTTTAAAAAACCCAAACAACATGAATGAAAAAAGATAAAAACAATTTACTCCAATGCAATAAAACTGGGTGTTGTGAGAATCAGACTCCTCCCATTCTTCTTTGAGACATCCAAACAACAGTGTCAACCTGACACTGTAATGGGTCAAAAAACCACATCTATAAGGTAAGATTTCATTGAGCAAACAAAATCATCTCAGTCTACGCTGCAACAAAATGTTTTGAAAATATAAAAGGACCTGACAGTCACTTTTGTTCAGTAGCAGGTTAAAACTAAAGAATACCAAGACAATGCCAGAGTAAAGCCTGTACCTTATTTGCACTTGCCAGTGTAATACTTATATGATACATCAATTAGCTTTAAGGCATTCATAACTTTACTTGACTTGCATTCATGAGAATAGTGCAGCCCTTGATGATTTCAGCAAAGGTGGAATCGACCTCTTAGCAAATGGAGATAACAAAAATTTGCATAAAGCAGGAAAGCCATAAAATATCATGAAGAAAAAAGAAGCTTTTGTAATAAAAAAACTACAGGAAATAAAAATCAGCCTTCAAAGCTTTCAATGGACATAGCATTTACAAAGCAAATGAGAATTTGGTCAGTAGTCAAAGGTGAAAAAAAATCCAAACCAAATTCCAAATTATAATAAATGCCATTTCAGCAAAAGCAATGCTGTGAACTCCTTCTTCAGTGAAGTCAGAAGCACTGAGTTCAGGAATGCTACATCTGGTTCCAGGCACCATGCTAAAAAAAAAAAAAATTAATTTAAAAAGACATGTAGGGTAAAAAACCAGGCAATTTTCCTCACATAAGTGTATCTCTTTTATGAAGGGAATCATTTGTTCTTCCTGTATCTTCCTGTCATTGGCAGCACAACAAATTTTGAACACAAATTACAATTGTTAAAGAAAGCTATCCTAAAGATCAGCAAAAGCACTTAAACGTTTAAGGCTGGAACTCTTTGCATGACTTGTGGAACATCCCTCCCACTGGAATTTCTTTTCCAAGACCCTAGGAAAGCAACATCCATATTTGTTCAGCAATCAGGAGATGACTGACACAGTCTTTTCAACATCAAAACATGCATTTCTATAAATCACAGTACTCTCAAAGACCCAACAGAGTAACAGCAATTGAGGGACAGACAGGCAAACTTAAGTTTATACAAAGACTCCATGCAAGCTCTTCCTATCCCTTGCAGCCTACCATGCTTGTCCTTGTTCCCCCTACAGCAGCTGAGACAGTCAATCCATTCCTCCCAAGTTTGCTACATTGCTGGCTTCGAGGCTGTGTGACAACTCCTCTTGCTTGTGAAAGGCAAGGTGGTACCACCCTGCTGGAAAACTGTCTGAAAGCTGCAAAGTAGGAACTTGACCCTGCAGTGTCAGAAGAAAGGACCAAGACTCTGTCTCAGCCAGAATTCCCTGCTGGATTGTGGAGCAGACATTCCCAGCTGCCCCTCTTGTGTTTTGGAAAGACACAGGTATCCAAGTGTGACCCTTTATCAGCAAGTGCATGTGCTGGATGGAGCCAAGCCATGCTTTCTGAATGGCCATTCTTAACTTTGGCTGAGATCCATTTGGATGAACCCTTTCCTCATGCAAATCTCACAGGAAGGCTTACATTACCTCTAGTAAACCTAACATCCTTCATAGACAGCTGTGACTTGGGAAGGGCCAAATTCATGTGGACAGCTCCTGAGCTGCTGCAAGCTGGCCTTGTCCCCTGTGTTTGCACCACTGATGGTTTCCACCGCATGGAGACCCACTCTGCACCAACATCTTCAGAAAATGTCATTCTTTGCACTGTCATGGTAAAGTAGTATTCATAATTAGCAATATAGGTGTACACCCTTTTGGAAAACAGGGTTGGAAAAGCTGGAAATAGGTGGAGGGATTGCGGGAGGTGTGCACACACACATATATGTGTAGAGAGACAGACACACAGTCCAAACTACTTCAAAAAAACCCAGCTTTAACTTAAAGCTTAGAATTTGCTGTTTTGGCTTTCGTACTCCACTCACTTTCTTGCCAAGCTTAAATTAGACCAAAATAAAAAGAATTGCAGGATTTTTACGAAGGTAGTGTGAAAAACGTGTTTGTATTTCTCAGTTAGGAACAGGGAAGATCATTGTATGCCCACTGATGATGGTTCCTCTCATGACTGAACAAGCTCTTTACTGTATGTTTATGGCAAGTCCCTGCTATGCAGTATTTCATTACTTATAGGGGCTTTAATGTCAATTTGAATGAGATTTAGGACAAGATCTGGCATAATAAAAAATTAAAATTATTAATAAAATTCAAATTTTCTGGTATGTATTTATCTCTGCACTTGCAATGAATCTCCTTTTTTGTCACTTCAAATATCTTTTCATCCTAATTTTTTTTTTTTGGCAAAATAATTTGTGGGTTCTAGCTACTCAGTTAACAGCGGACTTAATATATGAACACTTTTCAGCCATATGAATATAAAAATATGTATGTGAGAGTGAAATCTGTACCTGAAAACACTTCATTTAAAAGAAAAATAAAATCTTAGATAACTGTAATTAGATCTTGTAGCCAATTTTGGCTTGTATTGGAAAGCCATAGTATATGATCTTACTTACAATAATATACATACTGCTCTGTCTGATCACAAAATGGTGAATTAAAGCTGGAGTTTTCCCTGTGATTCTGTAATATCCTCATTCTTGTTGGTTTTTCAAGCCTGTACCGTCTATTTTCAGTTTTTCACCAATCTCCATCTCTCTTTGCCCATAAATTTCACAACTCGCGTCTGCCATCTTGTGGGGAAACACGTGTGTGTTCCTTCTTCACAAAAAGGTGAAGAAAACTCATTAAATACAGTTTGTGTTCTGAAGACATTCCTAGCAGTTAGCGGAAAAATATTACTTCATATCAAAATCAAAAGTCATAAAAACCGTATATTTACCATGAAATAAAAAATTTACCATGAAATTAAAACCCGAATGTATTAATTTCACTAATTCCTAAGTATTTGTCAACACCATTAAAGCATTTTGTTCTCCTTTTATTATAAAACTCAAAGGGTGTAATATTAAACATCTAGCAATATAATTTCTTTACACATATAGCACATTAATGTACTCTATAAACTGAAGAAAAGCTGTTTTCGCATTTATGAAATGCTTTGACATGAGAAAACTGAAAATGTGCTTAAAGAGTTTAATTTCTTTCTTTTTTAGGTGAAAATTTCTATAAAACACTTCAAGTTTTCACAAACTGCATTTTACCATGGGTCTTTTTTGTTTTGTTTTGTTTTTTTAAAGTGCCAGCGTATGCTAAAAATTGATAAAGGTATTAACATTAACAGAACAAATGTAATCAGGTACAATTAGAAAACTTACAAGGTTTCACATCAATGCACGACATCTTAAAAAGCAGTAGAACTGCAAAAATACGTCATCCTCTAACAAAAATTATCTTCCTTTTTGACACCTCTTACAAAATTTGCATGATCACAAATATTTTCTGGACCATGCATCTAGGGGAAAGAGAATGTCCTTATGTTTTTAACAAGGTCAGCAGTGGGACTGCAAAGGGCTGGCTGCCTCCTCACTTGATGCAAGAGCTGTTGTAGCAGGGTATGGCCCAGCATCGCTCTGGTTTGTGTGAACAAGTGAGCAGAAGTCAGCACTGGACCCGCAGCTCACTGAAGACTCACAGCAATTGCAAAAGAGGAGGCAGGTCTCTGCAGCAGGGGATGGGCAGGAAGAAAACCAGTTTGTGCCTTCCCTCTGATAACAGTAAGGCTTGATCAGCTCTGCCATCTTAGGTGATTTCACTCTTTCTACTCAGCTGCTGGTAGGTCTGGAGTCGGGAGGGACATAGAAACACTTGAAAGGTTGCTTGCTGTGTCCTGATGGGACCGGATTTTTTGTAGTTCCATCCAAGTTTTTAAATGCACTCTCCCATTTAGACAGACATCAAAATGGGCTTTCTGGTAGGCTGGATACTCCTGCAGCTGCTGCCCCAGGCCGATCGGGTACTGCAGAAATGTTGACAGCAGTCTAAGGTGTTGTTGTGTGAATTATTCTTTATTAAAGGACCAGACTCAACAGTATTCTCTGTCTGGTCAACTCGCTGCAAATCCCTTAAAGCCAGGAGGCCTGGTCTGAAAGTCCAGGTTTGCTGTTGACTGGCTTTGTCAAAATACCAGGACCTATTGCTTTAATCTTGGGTACAGCAGATCCTCCAGTCATGCAACTTACTCATCCTCAATGCCCAACAAATACAGACATGTTTATGCTGGATGCACAAAGAGAGAAAAAGGAAATTGGCCTATTACCCTGGTCACTGTCCCTCAGGCACAAGTCAGCTTTCAGCTGTCTGTGCAACTCTTTGCAAGCTTGGCCACTTTGCAGACAGATGCCCCTTCTTCTTTCACTCAGAAGCACATCTAACTCAAAAAAAACACACCATAAGACTGTGGTGCAAGATGGCCTTTAGATGTGAACTGCATGGAGAGAAAGATTAGCCAATGTTAAGATTTCTGTATTTTCTGCCATGAGAACATGGGCAGCAGCACTCAGGAAAATGGTGGAAAAACTGTGATTTGAGGAAGGTCAGATGTAAGGCAGCAATTGTACAAAGCAACAGTAAATTTGGGATCCCCCTCATGCCTTTGAGTCTTGAATTGCATCCTATATTACATATTTCCTTTGTTCATGAATGGAGGTAGATAGGAATTAGTAGTTCTTAATTGCACAAGATATTTTAATCATAAAACCCACCTTTTCTACTTTTGCATTGAGATCAAAACTTAAAAGATCAAGACTTAAGAGATCAAAAGTTAAAACTTTTCTGTGTAGAGTTAACAGGAGGATGAGCAAAAGGAGGGAACTAATGTGCAATAAAGTGAAATTCCCTCATTTCTTTTTGCACGTTTCATAAATTCCCCTTACAGTAATTTCCTTTCTGGACCACTGAGTATGTATTTATACAATGTGGAAAGTCTTTATGAATGTAGTTATATAGAACTTCAGTTTTTGATAAACTGTCCCTTCTTGGGAGAAGAAAAAAAATTAAAAATCATCATTTATTTGGAAAATTGCCAAACTCTTTTGACTTTGTCAGAAAAACAAACAATGAAAGAAAAAAATAAGAACAGATAATGTCTTTGCTTGTTCCCTCCAAACTTCTCTCTGAACTTGAATGAAAATCATAAAAGAAGAGATGACATTGCCTTCTGCTTATCCAAGAGGTAAATGGAGCAGTTCATTTCTCCAAGTGTCTGCAGCTTTATCATTCACTCACCAGCAGCTGTCGTTGTTACAGCACAGCATGTTGGAAGATATTGATTTGGCCTAAAAGCCAAATGAGTCAAACAAATAGCAAACAAGAGAGTCATCTTACAAAGAGCTACCTAAGGCCTAAGAGCTACCTAATTTTACCTAATTTCTAAGAGAGAAATTCAGGGAAATGGTTTGCTAATGGTTGTGTATGAAAGCACATTTCTCAGCTACTGCTGAATGAGTGTTCACCAGGTACTGACAGCTACCTGTTGGGTGGCCTGTGTGGTGTCAGACTGGGCTACTGCTGGACCAGTAAACCACCATCAGCAGTGTAGCAACATGGATGCAACAGTTTGATGTAGTCCTGCATCTACGTGTTCTTGGATGTGTCCCACAACTAAGCCTGCATGTCAAGATTTAGACACTGGGGAAAAAGGTGGAAGGAACGGTGTGCACGATTAGACTTGCAAATCTCAAAGTACAAGGTGTCAGTCTTGTCATTTTAAAACATCCACTTAGAAGAACTCACACAGTAACTGCAACATATTACAGAGAGGAATCATGAATATGCATCAGAACAAAACAGTTTCAGAGCCTGATCGCCACCTCTGTCAATTACAGCAGTCAGTTTCTGTGATGCTGTCTTGTCATTTTGACAGTGATTATACTTTTGTGTGGTGTATTGCAGATACCACACTTCAACTGTTTACAAATAAAACTGTATCTTACACTTTCACTGTAAGAGTAGAACATTTAAGTAAGAAAAATAATCCTCTAATAATACTTTCACCAAACCAGTCATGTATGAGATCACTCGAGAAAATTATCCTCTGTCATAACTGCATGATGGGACCAACCCTAACGAAATCAAGTCATGATGGAGGTTTGCAGACTGTATCTAAAACTAGTGTGAAGGATTTTTCAGCTAATAATGCTCAAAGCAGAACATTCTTCTCAAAGTAAGCAAGCTGTTTCAAAACAAATCATTAACATTTTAAGATTGTAAAAGCAATATATTTTAAATACAGAAAGTTATAAACATCTGTTGCCTAGCTGAAAATTTATAGAGCTCCTGTGTGCAATGTTCATATTTAAAAACAGATTTGTTTATACACTGACTGTTCACTACTTCACAATGATATGGAACAAGGCAAGACTTTTTTAAAGAGAATTTAAGAAAATTCTAGAATCGTCATAAAAAAAGGGGGATGTAGAAATCTTTGTTCGATAACTACTCACAGGACATTATATTTTTAATAATAAATATATCAGTATATCCTTATATTCAGTTTGTTTGGCATGGAGATTAGAGTATATAAGGGGTACATATCTCAGTTGTCAATAATTATTACTGCATAAATATCTTCCCAAGTTCTAGTTATAAAGGACTTTCAGACATCAGAATGTAGACCATACCAGCTAATTTAAAGTAAATAAAATAAAAGATTGGAAACTCCTTTATTATTTTTTTCTGCATTTGTTGTCTCTGTGATATCAAATCAGGAATCTTTTACTGGTGAAGACTTTAGACAGAGATCCATGTAGATATAGTATCATATTTATTCCAGGTATTGAATTTTTAACTAGGGGCTTTAGACATTGTTCTGGTAATGATGTATTGGAGATAGTATGAGTAACAGTGTAATAAACACTGCTTTGAGAAATGCACATAAATCTGGACCAGTTACATTTTCAGTGATAACTTTTAGTGACCAAAGTTGACATCAGAAATCTGAGCAATTAGAGCTTTCATATAAGAACTCTGAATGAAACTATTTAATAATTAGGTGGTAAAAACATTTCAGAGCATTTTGCCTTAGAATTTTTACATACTCTTCATTATTACCCATCAGCACAGCTGAACAGCAACTGTGAAAATAGGCTGGGAGGAAAATAAACCCTGACTGAAATGCAAATTTGTTGAATCTACTGAGAATCTACACAGCCAGTAAAAGAAATCTGTCCATACAGACCCAACACTGAATGAATCACTTCTATGTTTGTTTTTCCCATGTGGTGCTACTTGCATGATACCATTTAACTAGTGACAGTCAGAACACAGCACAAAACAATACCTCTTTCCAGATTCCAGAACACTAATAGCTCACTCAACTCCTCTACACTCATTATGAGTAAAATACTTGCACCTAAAAGAAAGGTTTTCAGAAAGTTTAATGCTGATGGTCTTATTCAGGTTTATTTGTCCTAGAACTTTTCGGCACATAGTAAAGGCAAAAACTGCAAAAGCTGTCATCAGCAGTGTTAATATTTCTAGCAACAATACTCCCAAATACGTCTGACAAACAGAAGGGGCGAAAGGGCTTAATAAAGTATTACCTCCCTCTTTGGAGTCAATTGAATAGTTCAGAGATACTTCGCAAGCAAAATATAGCCAACTTAAAAGCACAGTTACTTTGTAGCTGTAATACACCAAAGGCACACATGCTGTTATTTCTAGCTCTGCTAATTAAAAAGAAAAAAGAGTAGAATTACAGAATCACATTGAGACTCAAAATACAGCAGCAACAGTATGGTTGTCACGGAAGGCACAGGTTTAACAGGAAATGCCGAGAGGAATTTGCTTACCAAGGCAATTGCTATCTAATTGCTTGGATACTGGTTGTAAAGTTCTGAATATTCCTTCAGTGGAAAATGCCTCTTAAGTTACTTCAGATTTTGAAGTGTTTGTTAACCAGATGTCATTTCAGGTACCTTTGCATTTTATTTCAACAGACACAGTAGCAAAAAATTGTTTCAGATAAATACTTTCTTCCAGTATCTTTTCCTGTCTGTTGAGGGCTTGTATCACCATCTCTTGGGTCAGTTTGTATAGCTGCTTTTAGCTCCACACACAGACTCTGCATATAAGATACAAAGAACTTTCTGGAGTAAATCAACTATATAATGACTCAGCACACATAAAAGTCAGCTAAGGCTTAACAGGCTAATAATACCCACTTACTCACCATCCTCAGAAGATCCCTAAAGGCTATTTGATGGGCTGGGCAGGCTTCAGGCAGAGAAAAAAGTTTAACCACCAACAGCTTCACCAGTAATATCAAAAAAGAAAAGGAAAGGAAATAGCCTAAACAACTGACAGACAACATATTTCATACTAATGGCAGGAAATGCATTTTGTTAATGCCCAATTACCTTGTGAAACTCATTGCCAAGAAATGTTCTTGAGGTCAGAAGCTTTGCAGCACTCAAAGGCGTAAATCTCTTCATGCTGTAAGAGCAGTCAGAGTCATTCTGAACATGATAAGGGAAGCAAAGTGTCCACAATTTTCCACAACTGAATCATGTTTGATGAAAATGAACATTTTTTATGGAGTCTAATATTTGTTTTTACACTCTCCTGGTGTCAATGACAGTGCTTAGTACTAAGGAAACTTCCCAGTCTGACCATCCAGGAGCCACTCTGGCAGTCACTTTTGCAGCACCTGAGCTGGGACCAAAACCCCTTCCCAAATACACCCCCCACACTCACACAGTCGCAGCAGGTTTCCTTACTGGATCGACCCCAGGTTTGCCATAGCAGAGTCTCAGATGTCCAGAACCTCTTGGTGCAATAACTAAATAACAAAGGTGGAAAGTTCTGGGATCATCGGCTCCTGCCGTGTCTCAGTGTCCGGTCCCCTGGCTGGGCCACAGGTCCCTGGGCCGTTGCTGTGCCGAGGGTCGGCTCTTCACGGCCTCTTTGCCTGGGCTCCACCAGCCAGAGCTCAACCTGCAGCTCCCACTGCAGCTGCACCCCGAGCTACCTCAGTGAGCGTGTTCCTCAGCATCAGGTACGGAAACGTTACTGAGCTGGATGGATCACCACCACTGCCTTCTGCGCTCCCAGGTGCTGCAGCAGATAAAATGTTTTACTCAGAAAACCTTGACCTAACACAGCAGAAATGTATCTAGATCAAATCTGAACTGATTCCCAACACACATCCAAACAGCTTTTCTTGTGCAGTTTTAAATTTTTAATCTCAAAAAGGATTAGCCTATTAGGTATTACAAGTAGATAAAGTAGGAATTCTAGTGATAATGACTAGACAGTTTTTGTTAAACGCTCTTCTAATGGACAAAATACATTAAGATTTTTCTTAAATGATTAAATGCAGTAATCAGAATATGAATAACTGAATATTAACTGAGCATACAACATCAATTACAGCACAAAAAACCAAGGTATTGTTACTTCTGTTACTTTGAAAAATCAGTCCCACTTTTTTCCTCAGTTTGCCTCAGATTTGCCTTAGGGATAATAATTCCTTAAGAAGATGCTTCACTGTGTTGGCATAAAATACCTACTCAGAAATGCACTTTACAAACTGAAACATCTAGGGCCCATAATCACCTTGGCTAAATTTTTTAGCTCCAGAGAAGTTAGTGGAAACACGCCAGATGATATACTGCATCTTGTTTATGAATTCCTCTCCCACTCTGTGCTTTCTTGACAGGTATTCAGGCAAGGAAAGACCATTACTTCACCTAGTTTAACCTCCATTGTAATAGGAAGTTACAGCAGGACTGCAGCCTGCTCCAGCTCCCACCCCCTTCTGTAAATGTTACGGTCTCATAGGCCAAAGTAGTTTAAAAACCCAACTGACCAAGAAACAGGGAAATATGTAGATAGTGGGAGGGGTTATTATGAATGCACATTACCTGTAAGAAAAGGGCAGTTGCTGGTAAAGAACATAAAGCAGAAGGTGAGAACTGGAGTAAGTTCAAAGCAAAATAAAGAAGCAGAAGACAGAAGGAGAGATTTACTGGCAGCAGATAAGGGGCTTCACACTTACATAGCAGTATTAATAAAATGTGTAAAAGTGCCAGATGACTCATACCAAAACATTTGTCTGTGCAAAGCAAAACAGTTCACACTGATCCTCAAAAAAATATGAAGCATAAAGAAACACACCAAAGAGATTTTCAGTGGGAAATAGATGATAGATCAACAGGTGGTGCAAGTCTAAGCAGCCGGCTGAAGAGGTCAGATTTAAGCGTTTGTCAAGACTGATGCTTGAACCTGCTGTCAGCAACGCTCAGTTCTTGTGCACAGACTTGCAAGGAATCCTGTGGTTCTCACTGAGGTCACAAGCACTGCAGACAGATGAAAGAAATGGCAAAATAGTTCATCAGCACTGGGTGCCAAGTGGTCACAGAAAATGCTTCTTAGTGGAGCGTGGTTTGAAAAAGCCAAACTTGGTGGAAACTCAATTTTTCACAAAACAAATTGCATAGAATTTCCTGGAGTCCATAGAAGTATTGGCCCTGAGGTTTGAGAGAGGTGGAGGCAAGCTGGAAAGCAGCAGGACAGAAGCTTCTGTCAGGACATATGTGTCTGAGCTCTTTAGAGACAAGAGTAGCAACATTAGTTCTGGTGAACCCAGAACAATCTCTTCTGGTTCAGCCTCAACTAGAATTGCTTTAAAAGTGAGTGGCAAATGTATTGTAGGCCCTGCTGTATATCTCTAGTGGTGAAATAAGAAATTATGTTGCAGTTGCTAATTCACGGACTGTTTATTTTGTTTACCCTCCAACAAAATAATTGCTGTTTGATTATAACTACAGAAAGGTTTTGCCATCCAGTCATGTAGCAGATGTTATTTTTCCCCCAAGCCACTCTCAGAGGACTGAGGCTGCACATTTCACAAACCAAATCATAGTACACCAGGATGAAGTTCACATCCATCTGATCACAGGCTTTCAACTGTTGCAAGCCTATTGTATACATCTAGCTTCTGAGGACAACACAGTTTTATTCTCATTTGTACAGAGCAGGCTCATACCAAGCAGATTTATCTAGAGATTACAAACACACTGGGCCAGCTCCTCAGTTGAAATCCATGGAAGTCCACAAATTTATTGTTAGCCAAAAGCCTGTAATTTTTTCTGCTGACAACTTGCCTTCCTTTCACTGAAAAAATTTGAACAAAGTGTTCTGCACACCTGACACACATATGGATGCAATGGCAAGTGTATGCATGCATTAGAACAGCATTACATGAACCTAAGGTACCAAATAATACCCAAGGCTGACACCCAAGAATTACAATCTATTTTTCTTTGTAATGGCAATACATTTGGAAAATAAAAATAGTACTTGTTTAGCGAAAAAAAAGAGGTGTAAGGTCCTTCCACTGAAACCTTTTAACAATAGACTACCTTCTGTCAACTGTTTAAACTTTGAAAAACTTAGGTACTTTTTCACCTTTTTTATGTGGATGGAAAAGAAAATTCATGGGGATCTGTATCTCAGTACTGTTTCTTATACTGGTATCACAGCAGTTTGTTCACACATTTAGTAAAGAAAATTAAAATAAGAGCAGACAAAAATTTTTAAAACAGAATAAGCTAATAAGAATTTAAAATTACCTGATTAATGGCAAAACAAGTTCACGTAATTAAAATAACATGACAAGAACTGCAATTGGGAACAGTGGCCCTGAAGATGTTTCATTTTCTATTAAAGACAGCCTTCTGGCTGAGACAATGGTGTCTGCATGCGAAAGCTGGGACAGCGACAGTGTGGTGCTGCTGTTGGGACGTGCCTGCAGTGCACAGGCATTTGTTTCCCAGGTTTCTCACTCTGCCCTGTACCTCAGTGAATGTTCAGCCTGAGCAGGCCCAGAGTGACACTAAGATGCTGGGTGGGAGATGCTCGTGCAGGGGTCTACAGGCAGCTCTGTCTACCATTTGATCTGCAGCAGTGTGGACCAGGTGAAATTGCTTCTCTGTGTCCCTGGACACACCTCTGCTGTTTAAGAGAGCAAGTCAAAGGAGAGAGGATGGGTGAGAAGCAGGACAAAAATTTCTGCCTGAAATCATGGCATATGTATTTTGTGGGTTAGCTCACAGTGGTCAGTGAGACGGAGAGGGACAGACACCTACTTCCTTTCCCAGCGCTCTTCCTGGAGAGATGCACTTCTGTGTGATCTAAGGTTGCTTTTATAACTGCCTTAGTTAAGATCCTGCTATTCAATAGCCACAGTTTCAGTCTGGCAGCTCCCATCAGTTGTTCCCTCCCACCACATTTCAGAAAGCCTGCACAGCTTGACTTAGCTGAAGAGGAGTGAGCAGGCAAAAAGGTTTCGCCCACAGACAAACATACATGAGAGTTCAGGGATATAAGCATAGCCTACATACCACATCATTCCTTGTGAGTGACAGACTCACAGAATATACTGAGTTGGAAGGGACCCACAAGGATCACTGAGTTCAGCTCTTAGGTGAATGGCCCGTACAGGGATCAAATCCAAAACCTTGGCATTATTAGCAACATGCTTAGCCAGCTAAATTAATCAGCCAAGCCTGACTTATCCAAAGCATCCATCTGAATATCCTATTTCAGACAGCAGCTACCATAACAAAGTCTTGCAAGAGAGCACTTCAGCTAGTAAAAGAACATGGAGGGAAGATGCCAGCTTCCACTTCATTAGTTCCTTTCCACACCAAAACCAGTGATATCTCCCAAGGTCTACATGCACAGATTTAGTACACTCATTATCTGGGGGTGGGAGAGAAGGACACACTCTGTACGTCCATTACACAACGTTTCACAAATTTTCTGCTGGACAAATAAAAAACTCTTGTCCATCCAAGTGAATCACATAAAAGATAATATTCACATTGATTGTCCAGTAAGGAAACTTAAAGAAGCATAAAGCTCCTGCTAGTAATGGTCCTTTGTCATCGCTCACCAGCAAAATATGTTCAAAATAATAGCACAGAAAAAAAGGTAGTATATTTTATAAACAATAAAAACACAATTACTAACATACACTTTTACTAACACTTTTACCCTAACTTTAGAAACCATACAAATCATAGCACCTCACTAGTCCTCATGCTTTAGGGAAGTTTGTCAAAATTCTTTGTATTTTGCAGACACAATTCAGCAATTTTTCCAAACTCACCTATGAATTTCAAGGGGAATTTAGAGAGGAAACCAATATTAGTAAGAGACTGTCAGTTGTTAGGAAGTGATTAGGACCCTGGTTGTCTTATAGATGCCTAGACAGCTAGATTTATCCATTATAGTCTGCTAAGCCACTAATTGCTCTGATTAAGAAATTCCCCCCCGTCATCTCTGAGCAGAGGACAGATTTCACTGAGAGGTTTGTTAACTTTTGCTAAAATTTTGAGACTCTCCAGTAAACATTTTCAATGTTTCCAGATTTCTTAATGTGCAGTCTGACACACTTCAAAAATGCCTAGCTTTCCAGATACATGCTAATAGTTCACTTTTAGTAAGTTTACTGCTGCCATTTAGGAAAAGAAGTAAATAGACTTTTTAATATCCTCTAGATGTCTTGCTCTGCTCCACTGTTTATATAATGAGCATTTGGCACGTGGTGTCTCCCTTTCACATAAACAGAGAGATCCTTTATCTCTCAATGTAATACGGGTTATGAAGTAATTTGGATTGAAGGATTCCATCAACAATTAAGCTTCTTCTTTGGGTCATCAGCTGTGGTCTAACCTTCCAAGAGCAATGCAGGGTTTAATGGGAGTGCTGGTAATGGCTTTTTTTTTGTTTTGCCTTTATAAACTTGTGTTGTTCAAATTGCCAAATTTTCCTTTCTCTCCTTTTCTCTGTCTGCCTCACAACACCAGCAGGAGAACAGTTATGTTGCTGCTGGGCTTCTTTCTTTTTCCACTGGCCATCTGATGACATGCAATGTCCTTTGAAACTATTCTCTTGAAGCTCTGGGGGATCAGTGCTGAAGTGTGCCAAATACCACCACTGCCTCCCACTCCCTACAAGCCAACCAAGTAGATCTCTTTGAGAAAATAATATTCCTCCTTGCTGAGAGGCAGAACTGCAGACTTTGCTGTGTAAGGAGCTTTTCCATTCAATTCATAAAATATCTCATTGTACTGGAAAGCTAATGATCAGTCTGCCCAGCCAAAAACACTATGACACGCTGGCCAGTTCAGAGAAGATAAAGAGCAGGTTTTCTTGAGATCAACTCTCCCCTCTTACAAACAGAATGGAGAATATTTAGGAGTAAGAGTGTCTGCACTTTTAGATATTTAATTTGCATTTGCATAAGAAACATCAGCGGTATAAGCTCTTAGCTATGGAGAGGCAATTTTAATCTAATATGGATTGCTTGTATCCTTATAATCAAAAAAGTAAGCTCTGGAATCGCCAGAATAAATAAAAAATTTGAAACAAATTTAGATATCAGCTGCAAACTGGAGTGTGCGTATGTCCTTGAGTCTGTTTTCATAACAATGCATAGAGAAAATGAGAAAAATGCTTAATTTTTATCTTCTTAAAAGATTGGCTGGTAATTTTCATCTTTGTAAAAAGAAATAAAAGCCAATCTCAGTGATGGCATCTTCCTTTCAGTTATTAGAGCTATGCAAGGAACACATGAGGAACAAAGAAATGAAGCCCCCATCTCTAGGTCTCTGAGGGTGTCACAATGAAGCCATGATTAAAGGAATAAAATCATAAAAATGTCAAACACTGGGCTGTAGTAGATAAAAATAGATGGGAGGTAACAAAATACAGAAAACCATTTTCCAAGAAAACTGAGACCAATTAGAATTTCAGAAATTCTTTAAACAGAGGAAGGGGTCTTAATCCAAAGTCATCTGAATTGATATTCAGATAGGTTATCCCATCATTCTTTCACCTGACTTTGGCTTATTCTGGTGTCCCTTCAGACCGTTTGTAATAAGAAAAATTAAATTAATATGCTTTGGGTTAATATAACTCCAGAATTATATATATCCTTAGGCAATAACTGAGCTACCGTATCTGTCAGGAAAAGCTCAGAGAGCTGCAATTGATCAGGCTGGAGAAGGCAAGGGAGGCTGTGTGTGAGGGGAGGATTACACATGTATATAAACCAGATGGGAGTAAAGAAGAGGAAGATTCTTCTCCGGGGTACCCAGTGAGCAGATAAAAAGCAAATAGTACAAATGGAAATCGCAACAAATACCACTTAAACATTAAAAAACTCCCACGGTTTTGCTTCGGGGATGGTCAAACAGTTGAGCAGGTTGCTCAGAGAGGTTCCGGAGACTTCATTCTGGAAGATATGCAAATCCGGACTGGTTGTGGTCCTGGGCAACCTGCTCCAAGAGACCCTGCTTTGATGGTTCAGTTAGATGATCTCAGAGGTGCCAGTCACAGAAATGCTGTAGCTCTATAAATGAACAACCTTAGATAAAAACAACAGAGATCAGGAAAAAGAAACCCAGATCACAGAAGGGAAATTTATATCCTAAGATTAAATTTCATTTAATGTAAAAAATGCTAATCTAAATGTTCAGATTGCTATTCTGTCTTGTCTTACCTATATATGTGGTAGTGCTCATTGTAGGAAGAATATATGGGGTGGGGGAAAGACTACTTAAAAGTGAGAAAACTAGTAGGGAAGAAGGAAACAGGAGACTTCATGGGAGCTAACTGTTTAGCAAATGTGAAGCAACAGAAGCTCTCCTGAGCTCTGAGCACTGCTTGACACAATGCAGTGCCACAGAGCTCTGTGAACATGTGTGTCTTTCTATAAACAATGCCCTGCCTTGGAAGGGGAACCTTGCTGTTTATCTAAGGCTGTGTCATTTGAAAATCTAATATATAGCACTGTGAGGACAGTATCAGTAGTAGGTGGGTAAAAGAGATGACACGGGATGCACTGTGGATCAATTCTGCAAGCCTGTCTGACAAATACTATGGGAATTGCATGAAGACTTCAGGTGTTGAAAACAGTCCTTATGGGTATCCAAAGCCTGTAACTACTAACACAGGGAACTAGTTAGATTTTCAATTTTGTAAAAAGGTTTTGCTCTACTGATATGAGGTAAACAGCTGGCCAGTTGAGGTCTAGTGCAACCTCTGGTCTTCGTCAGCTTGCAGATCACATTGCTTGTCCCAGTGTGAAACTGAGGCAATAGCAAAATAATTACATAGCACTATGTTCACTGATTTCAGAAATCTAAGCACCAGGCCTGAAGAGCCATTCTCTTCCTTTGTACTGAACATTCAATTAAATGATTCAAATGTTTTTCACCCAAATACTTTAAAACTAATTTCTTAGAAACCCATCATCCCTGAAGATGTGATGCCATTGCCTGTAGTTCATTATTTCAGAGGAACTTAGATTTAAATCACATGAGTATTTAACTTAATAGAATTAATTCTTCACCTATTTCCTTGGATTCCTTTATCCATGAACTATGTTTTTTTCTTGCTGTTCTATAAAAATGACCATACTATTGCTAGTGGAAATAATTCTACCATGTATATTAGTTTTACTAAACTGAATCTCAGTGTTTCTGCTGCCCTTCATTTCCAAGACATTTCTCTTTGAGACAAACCATAAGGAAACCTTTCTGGTTCAGATCCTGGCCAAGGAACCAGTGCCATGTGTCTCAATACTCTCTGACTTTGGCTAACCATCATGGTTCAGTTCATCCTTCAGCTTCATCCTTCAATTCCACATCACCGAAGGGGTGGGGAAAATATGTATTTTCTGCTGGCCTTGACTCTTGCCTTGTGAGGAGGACAAGACCTCTGCAATAAGCACCATCTCTCTTGGTACACACCACAGTATGGCCTGTAAGGTCTTGAACAAAATAACTGAGAGGTCATGTATCAGCTGTTTGACTCAGGACAGAGAGATGGCCAGTGTTTAACCAAGACAAAGACGGTCCCTGGAAACCTTTGTCCAAAGTTTTGAAGCTTACAGCAGTGCTGAACAGGGTGATCTGTACACTAACCCATGCAGGCTGAATTGGTTCAGTGAGGAGATATTTTCACAAATTTTACCCGATGCTCAGCCTCTGCAAGGCTCATCCACAGCAGTGATCTGTCTGGCATGAGCAGGCATTTTAACAGTGCTGTGTGTATATAGGTTGCTTGGTCCAGTCCTTGTGTTTATTCTCTGCTAAAACACAAAATAACCAAGGGAATTTTAGAACTTTCTTTGTGATACGATTGTTTGGCTAAAAAATTTATCTCTGTGTACCTATACACAGTTGATATATGAACAATGATAATATTAACACACTCGTGACAATTTTTTTTAAATTGCATTGATTTTAAAAGGTAACTACATCATATGGTGTACCCAGTTCCTGTCCCTTCCTTACACAAAAAATAATTAAAGATCTTTCTTCTTCAATTTTGAAAAGCACTATAATTTTTGCTTGCTTTGTCCATGTTCTGCAATGTAATCATGTACGAAAGTCTAGTATAAACAACAGCATTTTTAATATGGAATATTGTTATTTTATCATTTCTGGTAACTTCTTCAGTATGCCAAGCCCTAAAGGTAAAAGCTTTCTACCCTCACACTGCATTGTGGTCTGGCTGGCATGTGTGAAAGACAAGCATTTCAGGAGAGGAGTCAGGTGACCGTGCACTCCAGGAATACTTCTCCAGTTATACCAGTTGCAGAATACTGGCAGGTCTTTTCTTTGTCCAGCCTGCAGGGGTGGGCATTTGGAGAACCTTTTGGCCCTATCAGAATCTATTGATTATTGATATTGTGATATTATTGATAAGTGATATTCTGATAATCTGTATTTTAGCCACTGAGCTGGAAATCTTGCCCACATCTTTGAAAATTCAAATTTTCAGTGAAATACAATGAAAGGTCTATACTCCAGGGGTTTGTGTACTAACATGGAAAACTTGAGTACGAACAAACAGAGAGAAAAAGGGGTGCTGCAACTGGCACCATGGTGTGCTAGTAGAGTACCAGACAGAACAGCGGGTGATGAGAAGTACAGTGAGAAGAAGAAAAGACAGTCATGAAGAAGTCAAATGAAAGTAATTAAATGGGAACGAATTAAATTAGCCAAAACACTAACAACGATGCAGTCAGGAAGATGGGAAATCAGTGGGCATTCACCTCCTGTGTGAAAGAAAAACGTGCATATGCACAAAGCCAAGACAGAGAAACACAAGGGCATGGACGGGAAGTTCTCCGCGTACAGTAAGGTAAAGGATAGTCCCTCTGAAAGCGTTTGACTAGAACAAGAGGTAGCTACGATTCAAGATGAAGAGGGATCAAGGCTGAGCAAGGTCGTAGGTCTGAATGAAAAATAGCCCACACTGCCAAGAGTGAGGGATATGAAGGTGGTTTTAGAGCAGAATCATTTCAAAAAGGTTTGGTTTTAACAATGCCAAGTGAGTCAAAATTCACAAGGGACGGTAGTAGAGTCAGTTCACACATATGGTTGGATAGATGGTGACAGAACTTTTATAGGGCCAGAGATGCATCAGTGTCTGTAAGAGAACTGAAACCAAAATTACATCTTTGCCCAGAGACTATTCCAGGAGGTGAGAAAAGAAGGAAAAGAAAAATGTCTGATCTCTGCGGAAAATCAGACAACAGGAATACCTGATGAAAAATATAGCAATGGCTGGGCATTTTCATTTCTTGGAACAGACACTTGGTTTTTTTCCTCTTATGGGGTGAATATTTGGCAGGCTGCACTATCTGAACTTTCTTAAGAGTAGTAATTATCACTTAAGTAATTTGAGTAAGTAAATGAAATATTCACATTTCTAGTCTGCTTTCAGGCAATAAGTTCCTTATCAATATTTATTTCCTCAGCATTCACAACCATTTGCAGCAATTTACAGTCCCTCCAAGTAAACAAAGAATAACAGAAAATACTACTTTAACAATTTTAAACTACTGTGTAACTTACTCCCCTCTTTCATAATTCATTTGCTATACTTCAATTATACTCCTCTACTAAAATGTGTTTGAAAGTACTTCATGCGAAGGCTAAACAAAACAACATCCTGAACTTGTGCCATTTATTGTGACAGTCTGACAACTTGTTGTGACAGGCGTAACAGATTGGGTAGCAAAAGCTGAGCAGCAAAGGCTGCCTGACTGACTTTTGTTTCAACAGATGATACTCCTGCTTGGCTACATTTTTAAGAGTGATCCGAACTAGAAAGACCATTTTCAAAGTAATTAAAATTTCCTTAAAGCTGCAATGTAAGCAGTGCTGCAGTCTTGGGGGAAGAGGCAAAGCCATAGCCTTATCATCCACACAAGGCCTTAGAGCAGAAATTAACTTAACTGCTTGCATGCAGGAAATTTGGGATGCAGGTTTCTTCCTGATTCAGGACAGGTTGATTGGTAGCTTGAGTCAGGGCTGGGCTAAAGATGATGCCACTGAGTCACTGTTAAAAATCACTTTCCCAGCCTCTCCTCCTGAAAGCAGGCTGTCAGGGCTTGGCCAAAAAATCAGATCACTGTTCTCATTTCCTTTGCTGTGAGGTGTGGGTTTGGAGCCATAGAATCATAGAATATACTGAGTTGGAAGGGACACACAAGAATCATCGAGTCCAACTCCTGGCCCTGCACAGGACACCCCAAGAGTCCCAGCACGTGTTTGAGAGCACTGTCCAAACACTCCCAGTGGTGTATTGGATAGGCTGGGGAAAAAAACAGCTTCAGTATTAGAAACATATCCATTTGGCAAAAGAAGAGGTGCTTTAGGTATCACTACAGAGCTGAAGTGCTCAGACAGACACAGGCTCTGCAAAAAAATCATCATTTTGCTCAAATGTATGGGAACCCCAAACATGGAAACTTCTGGCTGGGAAACAGAATTGTTAGCAAGAAGTTTCTAGAAACAAAATTTCCGGTGAGCCCCTGGCTGGCTCTGCTTATGACTTCAGCATCACCAAAGGCCAAATCTACCAGACACTAGCTCACGACCATGAAGACCTTAGCCAAAACTCAAAATACTTCTAAAAAGGTCTGGAAATGTGCACACCAGTACAGTCAAAAGCATACAGAGTGTATTTAAAAGACATCTACAGTATCCCAGGCAACCAATTTTCCGGAATTCATTAGCCACATACTTGACTGCACAAATAATAACCAGAGAACGAAGCAAGGAGATCAAAACTGCACTGGAGGTAAAACTCTAAGATCTGTTTTTTGTTTTCCTGCAAGAAAAGCAGCCAAACAAATTAGAAGAGTTCATTTAAAAAGGCAGTTATTACAACTCGAAAGTGCACAATACCTCTTAAAATGCTGTTGTCCAGTAAACACCATATTTATACATTGTAACAATCATTTAATTAGATGGAAACCTGATGAAGATGGATCAATTAGTCATGCAGAGATTGTACTGAAACCAGGAAACATGAGAAGACTTAAGAAAAGGAGATAGAAATAAAAGATGCATATAGATAGTTGTGAGGAGCCATTTCAGTTTGAATTCAGCCATTTTAGTTTGCCTCAACTCTGGTTGTCGTGGTTGTCAGAGGCATGTCAGGGAGGGAGCATACACCTGCCACTTGCAGGAGGCAGCCAGGAGTGGGGGACGCCTCGTGTCTGGGGACACTTTGCCTGGCAACACCCCACAGGAGGCAGGCAGTAGGAGACACTGTGGAGGGGCTTCTACAACCAAGTCGCGAGAAGGTCTCCACCAATGGATGTCACAGAAAGGTTGGGCTGGACCAATGGTTCTCTGCTAGCAGGCAGACTTTGGGAGAGGCTGTGGGGTATAAAAACCAACTGTGTCAGGGCTTGTTGCGGCTTGGTTGGGGTCCGCA
>VZRQ01010818.1:34711-49124 GCA_013397975.1 Machaerirhynchus nigripectus
GCCAATCACTGCCTCCCCTGCTGCCCTGACCCAGCCAGTCACCCCTACCCTGCCCAGGGCCCTGGTCCTCCTGTCCGAGCGCCCATTGACCACGTGCCCGGTGCTGTCCCCGCGGTAGCCACACTGTGCAGCCGCGCCCCTCCAGGAGCCGTGCAGGCTCACTAGGGCCCAGCCCGTCCCCAGGCCAGCAGCGTGCCCACCCCCCGAAGCCTGCATGCCAATAGCACTGCCCTGAATCGCGGGTGGTAACGCCCCGTTTTTCTCTCTCCTCTCTCCCAGTGTTTTTCCATTTTCCTTTCTTGTTTTCTCTCTTTTCTAGCCATCTTTCACTCAGGCAACTCCTTCTCCTTTTTGTTATCAATAAATGGTTCTCAGATACAACATTTGCCTCGTTTAGCTTAATTTCATTCCCAACCATCCATTTTTAAAAGAAAATCACAGTGGAACACGGCAATAGTCAAGCAATTATGTCTGTGTTCATCCAGCAGAAGGAAGTTTGAGGATAGAGGAGACATTTTTATCTTGTGCTGTGCAAACATCACACAAGATACTTAAAGAGAATTACTTCAAAAAATGCTCTGAAATTCCACAATTCTAAGAAAATGGCCTTTCAAGTATCCTATTCTAAGCATATTTAAACTTAAAATAAATACAACAGCAAGAAGTCATGAAATGCTATGAAAAGATGCAGCAGGATTTAGGGTTCTCTGCATGCCCTTTTCTTTTTCTTCTGGACCCCAAAGCCAGGCAAAAGCCCAGCCCAAGCAGACAAAGAGAAAGAGAAAATAACTGCCTGACTAGTGTACTTTCCAGACTCTGTAGAGAACACCAAAAGTTGCTGAGTGCTCTTCCATAGCTGTAAACAAGTGTTGATACTTCTAATGGTGCACACGGTACCACTGGCTCTTATATGTATCCATGCCCCAGGAAGGCTGACAGCACCCTCAGTACTTCCACCTTTGAGGGGATCAAAGCCCCTCTTAAGTCACATCAATGGCTGTCATTAAACTCCTGATTTTTTCTCACTAACGTGACAAGCTCACCCAGAGGCTCAGCTTGGCCCTCCTCCCCCACCTCGCCTTTCCCTCCCTATGGTTCCCTGTCCGCACCCGTCCTGCCCTGCTCCGCCCCTTCCCCAGGGCAGCTCACGGCTGTGACAACCTGGTGCTCCAGTGTTTCCCTGATGGAGCAGGCACGGCCTGCACCCACCCCGCAGCCGCCACCACTGCCGTGCTTCCCGCATTTCCCGCAGCCCCAGCTCGCAGCCGCCGCAGCCGCAGCCCGCAGCCGCAGCCCGCAGCCGGCCTTCGCCGACACCGGAGACACGCTGCTGCCGCCACTCGGAAATCGCGCCCGGCCGCTCCCAAGAGCTGTGCAGGTTTCTTGCAGCTTGCAGCACACACGCTCCGTCTGCCGAGTTGGCACTAACCGGGTGCCCGGGGTACAGCGGTAACAATCTATGCCTGACTTCTGTTTCCTCTTCTGTCTTCTTCCCTCTTTGCTCCCTTTTCTATGCCCCATTTGGTAGGAACATTTATCACCAAACAGTTCTCAGATATAATGTTGCCGCGTTAGCACTTCATTGTTGTCTGAGAAATCTATCAAAAAGAATCCTTCCTGTCTCCCCTTTCACAGCGGGACGGAAAACATGGGAAAGTCTGGAATCATTGGCTCCTGTCATGTGTCCCTGGCTGGGCCACAGGTCCCTGGGCCCTTTGTTATGAAAGGGTCAGTGAGCTTGGGCTCATGCTCCAAAAGTTCAACCTGCAGGTTGCATACTGTGCTACCTGCACCAAATATATTCTTCAACACTACTTCTTCACTCTCCTATATATTCACACCTGACTCAAGTGCACTCCAGACAAGACATATGTTCTTTAAGTTTAGAAATCCAGCAGCCTGAGGACATGGGGCGAGTAGAATGCATACCCAGAAAGTGTGCTAAAGATGGCAGGACTCAGAACAACTGATTTGCTATTACAGAGTAGTTCTGCATGGGCAAAGGCTAACCTTCATTTTCTAAATTACATTAATATTGTTGAAGGACATACCTATGGAACTGGCACTGATAATGATAATGTCTAATTGGTGACAACAAGGCATTTATATAAGAAACTATTTCTCGGCAGTTGTTACAACACAGATAATATGCTGCGTGCTATTTCAATATGTCTGCTCAGTGCTGTGTAGGAGATGAGATCATTATTCACCTGTTTGGCCTGTGGGACAGGGTAAGGGTATTCTGTGACAGCAATTTGGCAATCTTCTTTGTGGTGACAGCTGTTTTCTGCACAAGGCTGTTTTCTGATTGTACACCAGCACTGTCTTCCACTATGGCTCTCTCTCTCTAATCAATAGGCCTGTGCAAAAAGACAGCAATAGTGCAATTAATTTCTGACAATTTTGGCATGTTAAAAAAAGGATTATTAATATTCCCAAGGATAATCACTCTAACCTAGTTTACCCAACCTGCCCTGTAAATCTAGCAGTAAATAGCAAACCTCATAAAAAGCAATAGAATATATGCAATGAAAGTAAAATAAATTGGTGGTGTTTAGTCATACTTCGGAGTGCTGAAATTCTTGCATTAATTTTTAAAGTAAACAACGGCACCTAGTGTGTAATGATGACAGTGTAACGAATATCTCACACTCTGAAACTGTGATGTGAACTCTTTATTTCACATTTTATTTTCCCTTTTTTTTTTAAACCTGGAAGGGACTATTTAATCCAATTTTTACCTATGACCCACTGTACTGATTTGGCACGGCCTGGTTTTGGGTAGCAGGGGGGCCACAAAGATGGCTCCTGTGAGAAGCTGCTGGAAGCGTCGCACTGTGTCCAGCAGAGCCAGTCCCTGTTGCCTCTGAAGATGGACATGCTGCTGGCTAGAAGTGGGCCAACGGGAAAGGTTGGAAACGCCTCTATGATGACGTATTTAAGAAGAAAATCAAAGTAACAAAATTTTGGATTCTAGTCAGAGAAGAGGAGGAGGTGAGAACGTGTGAGGGAAAACAACATGGTGACACCAAGATCAGTCGGGAAGGAGGGGGAGGAGGTGCTCCAGGTGTCAGAGCCAAGATTCCTCTGCAGGCCATGGTGAAGACCATGGTGAAGCAGCTGTGCCCCTGCAGCCCATGGGTTCATGGGGAATGCAGAGATCCACCTGCAGCCCGTGGGGGAGGTGCCCACGCCGGAGCGGGTGGATGCCTGGACAAGGCTGTGCTTCAGTCGGAGACCTGGTGGAGAGAGAAGGCCCTTGCTTCCAGGCTGGAGCAGCCTGTCCTTGGAGGACTNGGGCTGGGGGGGGGGAGGGAGAGGGGGAAGGTATTATAAGGGCTTATTTTACTTCTCATTATTCTACTCTGATTCGGTTAGTAATAAATTCACTTCGCAACTTAAGTTGAGCCTGTTTCGCCCTTGAAGTGTTTCTCCCAGTCCTTATCTCACTCATGAAGCATTCGTTAATTTTTTTTTTCCTTTTCCCTCCTTTTGCCCAGCTGTGGCAGGGAGGGTGAGCAAGCGGCTCTCGTGGGTGCCTGGCATTGGGCCAGTGTCACACCATGACACCTACTTCATAGCAAAAGTCAAAGAGCCTTACTGAGTTATTTCTGCATCAAATTGCCGTGAAAAATGTAGAGAATTCCTTTTTCATTCTTGAAAAAAAGTCAATATAAAGGGATTGATAAAATCTGTTTCCACTCGTTAATGCCTCAGCCTGAAACTACAGGTTTCTTCTGTGATGATGTTCTTCTTGGTGATGTGCACAAGAAGCACAGGGAGATCCCCATGAAGAAACATCTTTAGCTATAGGTAAAGCAGTAGAGGTTCCCTGTACAGGTTACCTGAACACAGCTCAATCACTAGCTTGTGATGATCCTCTGTATTTAATCATCTGTGTGATTCCTGCGGAGTTTTCACCTGTGCCAATTGAAGCAGGAGTTCTGGAAATTATCCATCACAAAGCAACACCACCTGAGTGTGGGGAGAGATAGGATGGAATTGAGCTGGGGGCTGTGAGACACGCCTGCAGAACACCATGGCAGCACAGAGAAGCTGGTCCCTGCCTGACCTTGGGGGGAGGAGATGCCACATAGCAGAGTCCTGCAAAGAGGAGCCTGCTGGAAGCTGCTGGACAGGTGAGCAGCATGTGGTCACCCCCATAGAGGGACACTGAGAAAGTGTGTTACTGACGTGGCAGTGTGTGATAGGTTGCCTAGTGAAAAATACCACATAAGGAAATAGTGGGTCTTGAAGAAGTGTGTAAAACCAGCTTGTTTCTTTGAATAAACGTCTCAGATTCCCCGCTGGTGCGAGTCCGTGCCCTAGTCATCATGTCACCTGAGGAAAAGGAGCAAAAAAAGATGAACAGTTCAATACAAGCTTCATAATGACTACATATTTTGAGATCCAGCAGGCTGCTGCCTGGTCTGTGCAGGAAAATGACGAATGCTGTTTAACATTTTGCTTGAACAGTTTTTCCATTCAGAAAACTATTTGCAATAATGAGAAAAGCAGAACTGTGAAGCATTTTATAAGGCTGATTACCTTTCTAGGACATATAATTTGATACACGCTTTGTTTATCCAGAGTAAATTCAGTGGTTGACAAGATTAATTGAACCTATTTTATGCTACTTGTACATGCTCTCACAGAGGAAGTAACTTATATTTTTCTTATTACTGACTTTTGCACAAAAGCCTGCAATACCCCAGCAATAGTAAAATGATTTTTCTAAATTTACCAGTTCATAAATCTTAAAAGATACCAGTCCATCCAGTGGTTTGTTGAGTTTTTTTCCTTCTTTCATGTCTTTTTTATATATCAAAAAAAAATAGGAGTGCATGCAGGAGATGCACAGTATTTGCTTTTGCTTTTCTCCTCTCCAGGGTACAGGAGGCATCAGTCAGCTTACTCGTGCTCTGCGCACTCTCTCCCCATAAACCCCTCCCTCTCTCCCTCTCTCCCTCTCTCCCCATAAACCTATAATGCATGCAGGTGTGCCTACACACACATATGCATGCACGTACATTCATTTTTGACTCTTCAGCTAATGGACAAGAAACTATTATGACTTCGAGGCACAAAGCCCTCTGTTTTGGAGGAGCTGTGTGACCTGGTTCATGTAATTGGCTGAGGATTAAATTTTTACCATCCCAGCTACACTCACCAGGTGAAAGACCTTAAAAAAAGTTATGCTCTGCATGTCTTTTCCCCTATGCACCTGCTGCTCATCTCAATGCCTTGGACAGCAGCTTGTCATTGAGTTGTGAGTTGTTCTGTGCATAACACACTGGATGGATGGCTGACCTCTAAGGGCTACAGGTTTCCAAAAGATAAATGGTATTATTGCCACACACTGGTTCACATGTTACTCACCAGGACTAAAGACTAATTTTGATGTGCAGTTGTTCACACCTTGGGCAAAAAATTCTTCAGGACTCAGCATTCTAGAGCATCCTAAGAGGGGACTTTTCCTCTACTTTCCATCAGCCCTTGCTAATACAAAGAGTCCACTTCAGTTAATTTAGTTCCCCTTTTGGAGACCACTGAAAACGTACCTAGATGAGCAGGTTGCCTAACTAGGCTTGGGACATTTCCAGGTTTTCTGTCACTCCATGGCACAGGCCATGAAACCTGCTGAACTGCAGACAGTCCCAGCCTGCTGGAAACTGACACTTGAAACTTCTTAAAACTGAGGTACCAAGCATCTGTGACACTGCTGATGATTTATCTACCAATAAAATGCTCAATAGATATGCATGACAGCAGCAGCAGCATTTTCTGCAGCCACCTTTTGGATTCTGGTCCAGTTTGGAGACAGAAACATGCTTCAGCCCCGTAAGTTTCACTACAATGTGATGAACCTAGAAACTCTTGAAGCACAGCAGGTGGGTACCAAAGGAGGAGCCCCATGCAGTGCACCCTGGGTTATTATGTATTTCTGACAGGATGAACTACCAACAAGATCCCAGTCCTACAGGAACAGGCTCTGCCTGCATGTAGAGCAAGATAACTCTGGTGGATCTCTCTGCTCTCATGTCTCTCCTGAGATTTCAAGTTATCCCAGTGTGAGAGGCTGGAGAAAACAATTACTTACTCAAAACAACCAAAGTATGTGTTCGTGTGCCAGGGAGGCAAGCTCTGCAAAAGGTAGGACGATGCACTTCTCTATATCCCACCTCCCTGGAGGCTGTAGTCCAGCTCCAGCATGGTTATCAGCCACTGGCACACCGGAAGCCCCACGTAGAGGGGAGGGTCCCAGGAGGCCAAAGCGGATAAAAACAGTTGCACAAAGACTAACCCTCTCCCTTTCTAACTTCCTCTTCTTGAAAGCTGGGTAACTTAGATTTGGATGGGTTAGAGTTTGCTAAGTCAGTGCCTTGTGAAATGCTTTATTTTGATTGAATGTTTTAAAATATGCCAGGTACCCTTATTTTCTAAAGTTTGCCTGTAAAGTTTGTTTAACCTCCTGAAAATGTTGTGTTTCTCCTAGGTACCTGCCTCAGGGTATAACAAAACTTAAGTTTTATATAGTATATAGTATACTATACTATACTTTTGTTAAGTAACAAAACTTAAGCCCCTGTAAGAAACACATTCAGGTGAGTCCAGGGCTTTACACCCTAGGTCTGGTAGATAAGACACCCTCTTCTCAAAAGGTACCTGGAAACCAGGCAGAATATCCAGGGAAAGTGAAATAGCCCCAGATAAGGTTATGTGGGTTACTAAATCTAACACCACTGCTGACTGAAGTCTTGTCTAAGCTTACAAAATTATGCCAGGGGAACCGTGGAAGAGGTTTGATGCATCTCTCATTTCCTACCCTGAGCCGAGAATGCAGCTCAGACCTTGTCCTGGGTATGGCTGGGATAGACTTGACTTTTTTTTAGAAGCAGGTACAGCACTGTGTTTCAGATTCAGTATGAGAATAATGCTGGTAACAACTGATAGTTTGGTTGTTGCTAAGAGTGCTTATTCTGAGTCAAGGACTGTTCAGTGACTCATGCTCTGCCAGTAAGGAAGTGAACAAAAGTGTGGAGGGCAGCATGGCCAGGACAGGGGACTTGAACTGGTCAAAGGGATATTCCACAAAATAGACTAGTATATAAACTGGGGGAGTTACCCAGAAGAGGGCCTATCTGGGTTCGGCATTGGCCAGCAGGTGGTGAGCAATTGTATTGTACATTACTTACTTTTCACTGGTTCTCTCTCCTTTATTACTATTACTAATACGATCACTATTATATTTTACTTCATTTCAATTATTAACCTGTTAACCAAGAAGTTTCACTTTTTCCCCCCAGTTCTCCTCCCCATCCCAGTGTGGTAGGGTGTTGAGTGAGCAGCTGTGTGCTAGTTAGTTGCCAACTGGGGTTAAACCACAACACTTTCTCTTCACCACAAGTAGAATTCCTAGCAGCAGCTGACACCAAGTCACGTTGCTTACTTACATTTTGCAGGTAGGTGCAGGGAGTGAAGCACAAAGCAGCACTGGAAAGCAATGACTGCCTGTGGCACACTTGTTTTCCTCAGTTGTGCTCACTGCCCTAGAGACCCTTCACATTTTAATGACCATTTCCTAGTAATGCGTGTCATGAAAAACAACCAGATGATGTTTCCCACAGTGTAAATGTCTCTTTGAAGTATTGAGAAAGTTTTCTGACAGCTTGCTCTTTTCCAGTGTTTGCAGCAGATTCCATGCAGCATGCAGCTCCTGAGCCCTTAAGAGCAGATTCTCAGTGGACTCTAGGTGGTGCAGTGTTTGCTCTCTCAAAATAGAGTAGTAACTGCAGTTCTTTTTTCTCATTGCACTGTCATTTTTAAGCTGAACCATTTTATGATCACTGCAGCCAAGACCATGCCATCTCCCACTAGGCCTTCTTCATTCCCAACCAGCAAGTCTAGGGCATCTTTCCTAGTTGTCTCTCTGCATACTTGTGATAAAAAGTTCTCTCCCACAAACTTTAGCAATTTTTCAAATTGCTCACCACAGCAGGATGGCATTTCCAGCTGATCTCTAGAAAGTTGAAATCTGCCATAAGGACAAAGGCTGCTGATCCAGAGATTTTTCCTAATTGCCTGTCAAATTAACTTCTCATCACTGACATCCTGGCTGGGCAACTCATAGAAGACACCCACCACATCTTGTTTTCCATCCCTTCATCTTCACCCAGAGGCTCCCAACCACATCACTGCCAACTGTACGGGCTGTACCATCAAACCTCTCCCTTCTATTTAGGTGACACCTCCACCTTACCCTGCCCTTTCCTCAATAGCCTGTACCCTTCTTCACAGCCTGGGCATTTCCAGGTGATGAAGACCATGGTGAGACAAGCTGCCCCCTTCTGCCCCGGATGACCACAGTGGAGCAGAGACCCACTGCAGCCTATAGAAAAGCCTCACTCCAGAGCAGGTAGAGATGCCCTGATGGAAGCTACAGCCCATGGAGATCTCACACAGGAGCAGGCTCCTGTCAGGAGCTGCAGCCTGTGCTTAGGAGCACCCACAGGAGCAGGTTTTCTGGCAGCTGGAGCAATCTGGTCCAGAAGCACAGTGTTCTACTGCACACTGTAGAAAGGGCCCAGGTTAGAGCAGGGGAACAGTATAAGGAGTAAGAAGCAGCAAGACTGAATGTTACGCACAGACCACAATATACCCATTCCCCATCCTTCTGCACAGCTGGGGAGGAGGAGGTAGAAGAGCCTGTAATGCAAGACTGAAATTGAGAAGGGAGGGGAAATTGGTTTTAGTTTTGCATTTTTTTCTTATCCCCCTACTCAATTTTTCACTGGCAACAGAAGACATTAATTGTCCCCAACTCTGTCTGGCTAATGAGAGTACTCTCCCTTGTCCTTATCTCAACCCAGCTTTCCCATCCTTCTTTCTCCCCCATCCTGTGGGGAAAGGAAAGTTAACAGAGCAGCTTGGTGAGTATCTGGCAGGCAACCAGCCAAGGTCAGACCCAACAAACTCATGGAGGTAATGTAAAGAGACAGAGAAGGTATCCTCCTGATTCAGCCCTCAGAGCTACTGCTGTGCACACAGAGAACAGCCAAACCTGGAAAACAAAACCCTGCCAGAGCCCTATGCCTTGCACATACCTGCAGCAGGACATCCAGAATATGCTGAGCTGGGTTAATGCTGGCTATTGCAAGGAGGTCAGGAAGAAGCGGTGTATTGCCAAGGCTAGACAAGACAGATGTCTTCCAGTATGCAGCCACAGGGTATAAAGAAAAGAGTCTTTGCACTCCTTGAAGCTGTAGAACACAAGGCAGAACGCACAGGGAAATAAAAAGAAGAAATCTGAAATAAAATGTTTCCCAAGGGAATACGCCTGTGTTAGAAGGGGTAGGACAGAGGGGCCACCCAGCTTCTGGGAAAATTCAAAACTGAACAAAGCCAATGCAATCTGATCAAAGTTCCTGCTTTCACTGAAGGCTTGTACCAGATGATCTCCAGACAACCCTTCAAACCTGGAGTATTCCTGACTGCACAAATATCCAGTGGTCTGGATAGGTAAGACACCCAAAACCAAAAGAAAAAACTCCACTTGCAAAACACACAGTACCTAAGTAAATATATTTAAACAAACAACAACAAAAAAATCTTATTGCTTTATTCAGATTTTGACACAGCTTACCTTAAAATTACTGAAAGTCCTTTCAGGATCTCTGTAGGAATCACTGACCACTTTTCAGCAGAGATCAGCTTAAACCAAAGAGATTGAAATGACACTGGAATTCAGACTGAATAATATTTTTATGAACTAAACAATTTTTCCCTTGTCTAAGAAGGGCAATCCCCATAAAATGCATTTCCTGGCTTTTGTTTTGAGCTCCTTTTCTGTTGTTTGGTTTACACAAAACTTTGAAATACTCTGTGGATGGCTTTATGAAACTGAAACTTCCAAACAGTCTTCTAACAAACTTTTAAAATTACATACTAGCAATATCCTATCTTCTTTGACTTAAAAAGTGCATACACATTCAAAAGTTTTATACATTTCCTAGACATCTTTTTAACAGACAGAAATCCTATCAGACGTTTTAGTTCTCAAGGGGAAAAAAACGTAGTTAAATTCACAGTTTTAACAAGTGTTCCATGGAAAGCCTACTACATTTTTTCTTCTGGGAAATCAAACCACGATGATCTGTCGACAAGTCTCTTTGGCAGTCTTAGTATTAGTGGCTCTCTCTCTGGACACTCTAGGAAGGAAGTCCTGGGGGAAGGCAGTTGGCTGGAAGGCGCTGCTGGTGCTTCCTGAACATAACTGGTTACAGTTTCTGTGTGAGAGGTGTTGGTATTCGCTGTGGTAACACTCTGATCAGCTGCTATTTCTTGAAGTTTCACATCAGCATTTCTAACGTCACCATCTAAGTTTTCCCTTGTGGCAGGAATACCACACTTTTTGTCTACCCCAGTTTCCTCACATCCCATCCTCCTCAGAAAAGAAGATGGAGACTCATTTTCCCTCTCATTTATCTGAGTTGTGCCTGTCCATGTAATACTGCTGTCCCACTCAGTATTTTCTGGCTCCTTGCTACTATCACTATCAATCGTAATCACCACTGGAGAAGATTGTACCAAGTTACTCATGTGATGTTTCCGGTGTTTCTTCTTATGCTTCTTCTTTTTCTTTTTAAGATGCCTTGTCGTGTCTGTTGCTTTTCCTTCATAGACAATCTCCACACTTGGACTCCTCATTTTCTTCTTCTTTTTCTTACGTTTTGTCTCACTGCTTGCTCGATTGTCTGACGGGCTATCTTCATTTTTGCAGGAGTCACCAAATTTTGAGGAAGTTTTCTTGGAGTCATTTTCTCTTTCTAGACTTGTGCTCTCCATGAATGCATTCTCCAGGTGGCGAGTTTTGTACTTCCTTTTTCCACCAGGCTTTTCACTTTTCATTCTGTCAGTTCCTCCAGAAGGAGTCCTTGATCTGTTGCTTGACCGACTCCTTGACCTGCATCTTTCATAACAGTAATAGTGTCTTTCATGGAGTCCCCTCTGGCTATGCAGATCTGTCCTCTCAATAAATGATCGTATCCTGTATTCTGGACTAGCAGATTGCCTTGAATAAAGAGTGTTAGACCGGGTCCTCCTTCTGCTGGAGGATTCATAGCTGTCTCCAAACACCTTTCGACTACAGAAAGCAGAACCCCACTGGTGTCTACTTTGGTAAGTGTCTCTTACATAATAGCGATCACTGTCTCTACTTCTTGATCTCCTTTTACTGTGGCCTTTGCTACGTGATCGTGATCTGCTCACTTCTCTGGATGGAGTACTCTCACCACTTAGAGAGCCCCTCTGGCTTTTCAGAGAGGCTCTGGTGTCATGAGCCCTGGATCTTCTGCTGCTTCTTTTGCTCCTATGTTTGCTACTATCTCTGCTTCTCGATCGTCTCCTTTTAAGTTGGCTTTTGCTACAGTGCTCCCTTCTAGATCGATGGCCATGACTGCCTCGACTGTCCCGTGAACAGGACTGTGGGCTTCTGGACTTGCCTTTTTTACTCAGTCTGTGATTCCAAGGGGAGCATACTGTGTCACTCCCTGGAGAGGGGCTCCAACTCAAGTCCTGTGGACGCAGATCTTTTCTTTTACATTTGTTTTTCTCATCCTCTTTTGATTCCGTCTTCTCGACTGCAGGAGATAAACAGCTTCTACAGCTTCCTACATCCTCCCTGTATGTTGGGGAATGTGGTGAGAAGCTCCTGCTGGGTTCACTGTCACTCCAGCTGTGACACTGGACTGGTCGCTGTTTCTTGACATCTTCCCTTTTCTCTTCCCTGATGGACTCCTCAGAGTCAGAGGACAGCTCAACCACTTCTGGTGTCCTCTCAGCTAACGGCTTAACATACCCAACAATGACACAATTGTCTGAGGAAGAGCCGCTGTCGTTTGAGTCAGCATTAGCCTGCAACTCAGTCTGCAGTTTGGTTCTTCGACTCCCTGTAGCAGAGTCCTCATCAGAACTTTCTGATGACTCCAGAGGAGAAGCTATGGTTGCACGCACCTCTTCTGAAATGGAGTAGGAAGGCCCTGGAGTTTCGTCATCCCAGGGGGCCTGACCAAGACCAGGTACAGACAAACTATTATCTGGCCCTTGTGAGTATGCCACATCTGGAGATATTGTAATAATTGATGAGTCTGAGTGGCTTCCTTCCTCATATGATGGTGCAGGACAGTCATAATTGGCATGTTGATCATATGCTTCCAAGTTAAAAGGACAACGGGCAAAACTGATGAATTCATGCAGGAAGTGTTCTGTCCGGTTCAGCAGAAATGGCTTCAAGTCATCAGCAAAGGCCTGACTTTCCAGATCGTACCTAGTTACATTACTCATGATAATGTGCTGTACAATATTGATCAAAGATCCGTGGGCACCAAACAGGACTGTAAGTTCTCGCTTCAACCAAGGAACCAAGCGGTGAAGGCAGGCGGGGTTGCGGCGGAAGAACTCTGCCGAAATGTCTCGGTATCGGCCACCATCCTGAATGCTGCGGATGCGCACGCCGGTGCGGTACAGAGCCCTGCGGAAGTTGATCATGTCCTCCTCCTGAATCTGACGCAGAGATCTGCCCTCTGCGCTAGCCTTTCTCCTTGAGGCCAGCCTCCTGATCATCTGCTGAATCTCTCTGTGTCTATGTCGTGTCGGTTCACTTGACAAGCCTTCAAACAACATCCCGTTATCTGGAGGGGACAGCATCCTTCGGGAAGGGGAACTGCGCGCGCGCCGTTCCCTCGTTAAGGTAGTACGGTAACGAAATCTCCGGCCATCGGGGCTGGCAAAAGAGCTGGTTTCTAAGGGGCTGAGTATGTACTCCTTAAAGTCATCTTCAGCACGAATTGTATGGAAAACGGAAAAAAAGGGTTGCTTGCAGAGGGGGCATTCTGCTTTGTTTTTGGACCATTCTTGGACACAGCGGAAGCAGAACCTATGCAAGCAGCGATCTAGATATGCAACATTGTCAAATCTATCCAGGCAGATGGGGCATTTGGAGTCAGGAGACGCATCTGTCGGCAGCTTACTGGTGCTGGCTTTTGGTGAAAAATTGCTGTCTTCTGCAAACTCCTTATCTGAAGTCATGTTCTAGAAAAGACAGAGACAAAAGATCATTGCTATCACAGAGAGGCAAAAATCGTACAGTCTAGACGCAGAAACCCATAACAATTGCTTTTAAAGTTGCAAAACCCAGCAGAGGCTCTGAAAGAATGCTGAACAAAGAGGCAGCATGACCAAACTACGTTGTTTGGCTTCTTTTCACAGTGAGATCTAGCTATTCAGTGCGTCAAGTTTTACACAGTACTCAAATCATGCTAGCATAGATGAAGGTAACAGGCAGGCCTGTCTTCTGCCCCACTCTTAAATAACTCCTTTGATGCAGTCAGTTAAGTTTATGATTTACATGGTATCCTCCAAAACATAGCTTAAAAACTCTAGCATTTATACATGAAAAGTATGAGAACTGTGAGTTCTGTACTTTAAGACAAACCAGCCAAAAGTAATTGCACTTGAACTATATTTTCACCTTCCAAGTTCTGCTGGACCTGTTCTGTTCCTGCACACTCTGCCCCTCTTTGTTGGGCATTCATGCTGGACCACACACAGCTTGTTGGATTAGACAATCTTCAGGGATGTGTTCCTGCCAAAATAAGTATTTTTTTTAAGACTGAAGCAGAAACAACCAGATGTCATTCCTACACCCATCCTCAAGTACACACTGCCTTCTATCTAGTCAGGTTGTTGTGCTGGTTTTGCCTGACATAGTAAATTTTCTTCACAGTGAATAGTCTGGGGCTGAGTTTTGAATTTGTGTTGAACACAGGGTTGATAACACAGAGATGTTTTTGTTATTGCTGAGCAGGGCTTACACAGAGCCAAGGCTGTTTCTGCTTTTTGTACTGCCACGCTGGTGAGGAAGTTGGGAGGCTGGGAGGAGACACAGCTGGGACAGGTAACCCAAACTGACCAAAGCGAGATTCCAGACCATATGGCATCATGCTCAATATATAAAATGGGGGCAAGAAGGAGGAAAGGTGGGACATTTGGAGTGATGAAGTTTGTCTGCCCAAATCACTGTCACACATGACGGGGCCCTGCTCTCCTGGAGATGGCTGAACACCTGCATGCCCATCAGAAGCAGTGGATTAATTCCTTGTTTTGCTTTGCTTGAGTGTGTGGCTTTTGGTGTCCCTATTTAACTGTCTTAACCGATGAGTTTTTCTGCTTTTATCCTTTTGTTTTTCTCCCTGATCTCACTGGTCAGGGAGTGTGCGAGTGGCTGCCTGGTGCTTGGCAGCTAGCTGAGATGAAATCACGACAGATGTCAAACATGCTCAACAAAACAATTACTCTAAGGCATTACAATTCAGTGGAAATAAGTTACCACGCCACTTCAAAAGCCATTAGCCCA
>VZRQ01010818.1:49865-60002 GCA_013397975.1 Machaerirhynchus nigripectus
CGCTTCCTGATCCAGGGTCTGCACTAGGTAATGGCAGAGCCCAACCGGGACACCACCGGGAGCTTGGCATTGTCTCCGAGGGTGCAGAGGAATCCATCGAAGGCTAGAGAAGCCGTGTAGTTGGTTAGGCAAATAAAACATAGATAGCACGAAGGAAAGAATAGATAGATAAAGCATAAACCGTTATTAGGAAAGAGAAAAATATCTCTCCTTACTGACTTCTGCTAGCACATACCTGCAAGAGACACAGGTGTGCAAAGGACACAGACAAGGCCAGCTGTGCAGGCTGCCATAGGTGGGGCACAGCCTGCCACAGTAACTGTATGTATTATTATAAGGACTTGTGTAAAACACAAGCACAGTCAGCCCTGTCCCTTTTCTTACCCACAGTATGGACTAAAGTTTACAAAAGCACACGTGAATTCACAGATCCCCAGAGTATGAGCACAGCCCTTCTGTTTATGTGATAATCCTGCCCCATATCCTGAGCTGTTTTACTCATTCCCACGCACCAGCTGGTCCTGCTTCCTGCTCAAGAGCAAACGCGTGCACTGGCGCTTCCCAACAGGCGCTCCACTTCTGAAGACCTCCCCAGGAAACAGCATGGGCCTATCCTTCATGCCCTGCCTGGACCCAGGGCCTGCTTCTCACCAGGTAGCCCACCTTGAAGTTTGCTCAGGAGTTACATTCCTGTCCCCAGTACTTTCCCCTGGTGTTCAGGGCAGATGCAACCTCTCTTGTGTCCACAGCAGGCAGCAACAGGCATGTGGGCTGTGACCTGCAGTCCTGCTTTGTGTGTGGGTGCCAAGACTCACTCATTTTACTTGCCTCAGTTCCCCAGTAGGTGCACCTGCGGCACACGTACCCATCCCGCCCCAGTGGCTGGAGCTGTCACCTGCACCCTTTGCTGGCATCAGGACCCTTATCCTCTCACATTGCTGGCATGACAGGAGGGATTTGTATCGTAAGCAGTTGTACTCTGTGAAACTCCTAAATGCTGCGTGATTGTGTCAGCTTAGGCAAGGTGGGACCCACTTGGATAGTTCATCTCTGGGTCATGGAAATATAAAGGTATACTTAAAACGCATTCCAGGCTTTTCACAGGGGTTTATAATTTCTGAACTGAAAAGAAGCAATTCTGGAAGTAAAATGGATGTGTTTTGAGGTGCTGGTTTTTTACACAGCTGTGAAGACCAGAACATGTGGCTTCTCTCCCACTGCCCACACAGATTGGCAGCACCTCGTCCCACAGACCTCTTGAAGCTGGGGAACAACCTTTGCTTGGGGAGCCTGGCCCTCCTTCCTCTGCCATCAGGTCCTCTGGGGTCCCTTGGTCAGCAGCAGGAATTTTCCCTGCCAGCAGCTTTGTGTGAATAAGAGTGTGGAGAGGTCTCATGTCTTCCTGAGCAGCAGCCACAGCACTGCCAGTGCCCACGCTGTTGACAGTGGGATCTGCAGCCCCTGACCAGTGACAACCCCTAGCCCTCTTTCCGGTATGCCCTGGCACCACGGACAATGCCCCCTCAGGCAGAGCAGCAACAGCTCCCCTGGGAAAGGAGGTCAGCGGGAGGTTCAGACTGTTCAGTTCCTGAGTTTGTTTAGCATCTCCCGTCTTAGCTGCATCACCCTGCAAATACATGACCCATGTATTAGACCATAGCAGTGCTCCTCCAAAGGCTTCTGTGCTGGCAGGCTCTCTGCCTCTCCGCTGACCTTCAGTGAGCCAAAGGTGACTGTCAGGATCATTCTTCACTGTCCACAACATAAGAGCTTAGTTTCAGCGTGCTCTTGTCCTCACTGTGGTGTTGAAGCCTTCATCAGCTTGCAGTTATCCACTCCTTTCCCTGGCTAGCTGGGAATCTCCAGTAGCATGACACCAAGAGCAGGAGTTAGAAATAGTCTCTGACCACCGGCCTGCCCCAGGCTGGGTCCTGTTTAGTGTTATCTTCTCGACCTTTGTTTCAGGTTCTGTCACTGGCATGCACCTAGGGCTGCACGTGGGCAGGTATCAGTCAGGTCAGGGTTTCAGCCTGCTCTGCTGTAAACCTTCCAAGTGTCACTTTGCAGCCAGCTCAATGGAAGTCTCTCTTTTTGGCTTTGTTCCTTCTGGGCAGCGTGTGATCACATAGAGATGCTTTTCTTCTGAGCTGCCACGAGATGGCAAAATACTCCCCGGCATCCCCTCCAAGCTGGCTTGCCTGCACGGCAGGCTGGAGCCGTGCAGGACTACGGGGAAGCAGCAGCAGCAGCAACAGCAGCTAAATTTATCTCACTTCATCTTAGCTGCTGCTCGGTGTGCGTGCTCAGGGATGCATCTGCAACAATCTCCGGACGACCAAGACCTGTCCGTTTTAACACTCGATAATGTCCCTGCTGATGACAAGGACCTTGCACAGTGACAGCACGAAGGCAGGAGACCCTCATCTTTTTATGACATGGCCCTTAGCTAACTGAGAAACCTGTGTGATCTTTCTGCATGTATTAAAAGAACTGAGAGCCTCAAGAGCTTTTTCTTCTCTACCCTGTCTTGACTATTCTCTGTGTCCTCTCTCCTGTACTGCTGTCACAGCTCAATGCTAGATTAAATGTCAAGGGTCCTAGAAACATCTTCAGCTCCACATACTGATGCTGACTTGAAGTCAGGTCAGGATGATGGCAGAAGCAAGAAGCCACTTTTACCTCCCCCATAACACAGAAGTGGTATTAAAGGCCTCGTATTTAGAAAATACCTCATTCTAGTCTAATGGGAAGGTGCTGGGTTTGGCTGGGATAGAGCTGATGTTTTCACACTGTGGGACTGAAATTCAAATTTTTGCTGAAAACAGGGTTGATAACATAGGGATTTTTTTTCTGCTGAACCAAGGCCTTTGCTGCTCCTCACCCATCCCACCAGTGAGGACACTGAGGACGCTGTACAAGGAATTGCGAGGGGACACAGCTGGGACAGCTGACCCCAAATGACCCAAGGGATATCCCATACCATACGGTGCCCTGCTTAGCATATACATCTGTAGGAAGAGGAAGGAAGGGGAAGAAGTTCAGAGTCACGGCATTTGTCTTCCCAAGTCATCCTTTCACATGACGGCGCCCCGCTTTCCTGGAGATGGGTGAATACCTGCCTGCCTGTGGGAAGCAATGAATTACTTCCTTGTTTTGCTTTGCTTGTGTGTGTAATTTTTACTTTCCCTATTAAACTGTCTTTATCTCAACCCATTATTTTTTTCACTTTTATGCTTCTAATTCTCTTCCCCATCCCACCATGGCGGAGTAGGTGAGTAGTTATGGGGTGCTTAGTTGCTGGCTGGGATTAAACTACAACAGTCCTTCTTTGGACCCAACATGGAGCTCAATAAAATCAGATTATGACAGTCTAGATTGGAATGTACTAGATGAAATATCAACTGTTATGGCTGTTTATTTATTAATCAGCAGGCTCCAGTCCTTGCCACAGGGCTCACTTGCCTGACTGTGTATGACAATCCAGTGCTTGTTGGTGTTTGCTGAAGTGCTGTGCTTCTTATCACCTCATTCTGCTGTGCCTGGGAACATTTTGATAACAGCCACGATGTGCCTGGGCTGGCAGGTGGCCAGGGCATTTCTGCTGTCTGCTGCTGTGCTGGGCAGGCTGGAATTCCAGTATGAACTTGAGTCAAAGGGACTGTGACCTGTGGATGAGGTGCACAGTGGATGATGGCTCCACAGTGCAGGGGAAGAGTGTGAGGAGTCCTTCCCCTGAAGAAGAAGGAGGGGCAGGAGGTGGTCCAGGTGCCAAAGCAGATTCCCCTGCAGCCCACGGTGAAGCCATGGTCAGGCAGGCTGTCCCTCTGCATCCCATGGAAGTCTGTGGTGGACACTGTAATTCCTATAGTAGGAACCTGTTGTTGCTAGCCAGACTAGAAGCAAGGGAAGGAGTTCATTACACTATTAAACCCTTCAATCTGGCACAAAATGCCCAGAGGTCGAGACTGTAATGGATGTGCCTTTAAAATGTTGTAACCCATTATCTGAGTTTTGATTACAGGAATTACTGTAGTAGGAACCAATGGAGGACGTCTTATAATAAGCAGTGCAAATGCAGCAGTGACTTGACCTAAGCTGGCTCTAGGCCGCAGTACCACACCACACCACCTCTCCTGTCCTGAGTGACCAGCAGAACAGACAGAGCCCCAGCTCATGGGCCCTGAAATAGATTCAGTTGACATTCTATGGAGATGTGTTGATATTTGATGGGCTTTTGCAGGGGGTGTCCGTAGACTAAGGGAATGATATCTGTGTATTATATAAAAGGATGGAGAGGGAATGAGGGATGTCAGTGAGATTCTATTAAATCACGTAGGACTACAGCATGACGTAAATTGTATGAAGTAAGGAGTAGAGAATGTACTGGGTTTGGTTGGGGTGATTTTCTTCACAGTGGCTAGTATGGGGCCGTGTTTTGGATTTGCACTGAAAACAGTGATGATAACATAAAGCACTTTCTGTTACTGCTGAGCAGGGCTTCTACAGAGCCAAGGCCTTTGTTGCTCCTCACCCACATGACCAGGGAGGAGGCTGGGAGTACAAAAGGAGTCAGGAGATGGCACACTGCCAGGACAGCTGACCTCAGTGGACTCAAGGGGTATCCCACACCCTGTGGCATCATGCTCAATATGTAAAGCTGGGTGAAGAAGGAAGCAAGGGGGATGGTATTTGTCTTTTGAAGTTACAGTTATGCGTGATAGAACCCTGCTTTCTTGGAGATTGCTGAACACCTGCCTGCCCATGGGAAGTGGTGAAGGAATTCTTTGTTTTGTTTTGCTTGTGTATGTGTCTTTTGCTTTACCTATTAAGCTGTTCATCAGCCCATAGGGTTTTTCACTTCTACTCTTCTGATTTTCTCCCTGATCCTGCTGGAGGGGGGAGTGAGCAAGCAGCTTCATGGTGCTTGCTCACTTAGTGGCCTGCTGAGCTTAAACCACACTATGAAGTTTTAAAATCAGCTGTCTCATTTTTTAATACACTGATCCACCTCTCTCTGAAGAAGCTGTCTATGAAGCTGCTCACTGACAGTGTTATATATCCACCTCCCCTTCTTTTTCAAACTCTCTGTTCGGCTTCTGCTTATGGGCTTGCTCATAGAAGTCAAGAAGCACATAGAAACCCCCTCAACCTGCTTTTGGGATATAATGAGAAGGGCTTTGACTCAGTGTTCAGCAACCACTGTCTTCTCCTCACCCAGGAAGATGCAGTTCAGAGCAGAAAGCTTGTGTTTCCTGTCACATTCAAAATTATACAGCAAATAACTATGTTTAGGCAGCATTAACCATTCAGATGATATCACCAGAGATGGCTAAAGGAATATATGCATAATGCTGATAAAATCTCCCTCAGATCTTTTTTTCTTTTTAATCCTTTCTAATAAAGCATAGCTTCTATATCAGAGCAAGACTGGTTAGTCTTGAAGTGGTTTGTTTGTTTGTTTAGGTTTCAGGGGGTTTGTTTGGAAAAATTGTGATCAGCATGCTTTTGATTAGCATAGCTAAGAGGACTTTTGTTTAATGAAATGAGTAGTTGATTCACCCAGGTATGCAGCCACACTAACAGCTGCTTCAATGGAGACAAAAGATTCTCCTTCAAATACAACCTTATCGCATTAACATGAAGCAGCACCCATGGATACATGTTAATTATAAGGTTGATAAGAATATGTAAGGATAGCTAGCCCTGATGCCAGTGAAAGTTATGGAACAGATTATCTTGAGTGTGCTCCCATGGCATGTACAGGACAAGCAGGGGATCAGGCCCAGACATGGTTTAGAAAAGGCACGTCTTGCTTGATCAGCCTAATCTCCTTCTATGACAAGGTGACCCACCTAGAGGATGAGGGAAAGGCTGTGTACGTTGTCTACCTGGCCTTCAGCAAAGCCTTCACCGCTGTCTCCCATAGCATTCTCCTGAAAAAGCTGGCAGCCCACACCTTGGACAGGTGCATCTTTGCTGGAACTGGTTGGATGGCCGGGCCCAGACAGTAGAGGTGAATGGTGCTGCATCCAGGTGGTGGCTGCTCACCAGTGGTGTTCCCCAGGGATCAGTGCTGGGCCAGTCTTATTTAACATCCTCCTGAATGATCTGGATTAGGGGTTCAAGTGCATCCTCAGTCACTTTGCCAATGACACCAAGTTGATCTGCTGGAGGTCAGGAAGGCTCTGCAGAGGGATCTGGACAACCTGGATCCATGGACCAAGGCTAATTGTGTGAGGTTAAACAAGGCCAAGTGCCAGGTCCTGCTCTTGGGTCACAACAACCCTGTGCAGAGCTGCAGGCTGAGGAAGGAGTGGCTGGAAATCAGCCCAGAGGTAATGGGGAGTCCTGGGAGTGCTGGTCGATAGTGCCTGAACATGAGCCAGCCATGTGTGGCCAAGGTGGCCAAGAAGGCCAAAGACATCCTGGCCTGTACCAGCAGTAGTGTGGCCAGCAGGACCAGGGCAGTGACCATCCCCCTGTACTTGGTGAGTCCACACCTCAAGTCCTGTGTCCAGTTCTGGGCTCCTCACTACAAGAAATTACACTGAGGTGCTGGAGTGTGTCCAGAGATGGCAACAGAGCTGGCAGAGGGTGTACAGAGTAAATTCTATAGAACAGGCTGAGAGAGCTGGGATTTTTAATCTGGAGAAAAGGAGGCTCAGGGGTGATCTTATTACTCTCTACAACTACCTGAAAGTGGGGGTTCGCCTGTGTAAACAGGCAGCTACTGATGGGAGGACATAGCCTCAAGTTGTGCCAGGGGAGGTCCATGTTGGACATCAGGATGGATTTCTTCACTGACAGGATGGTCAGGCATTGGAACAGGCAGCCCAGGGAAGTGGTGGAGTCACCATCCCTGGAAGTGTTCAAGAGATTACTGGATGTTACAATTACAGTAATGGTCTAAATGTCAGGGGTGTGACTGATCAAAGGTTGCGCTTGATGATCTTGAAGGTCTTTTCCAACCTTAATGATTCTATGGTTAATGTTGGAGGTGAATTATTTAACTAAGGCTATTGAAAACAAGCAAAAACAAGAAACAAAATCATTAGTTAAGCCACTCTGGGCTAAATACAGCTTCAAATCACTCTAATGTATGATGATAATAAATTTCTCACAAGTTACACCACCAAGAAAGCTCAAACATAATTGCTTAATTTCTCCATTACATGCTGTTTGAAAATGGAGGAATTGTACAGTTTCAAACTAGAGCCCTAACAGAGGCTTCTGCCTCCTTAAAAATAATTATATGCTTTCATTATAACTCTTTATTATTTATACAATACCATCTGTAACATAAAGGCTGTATAAATACCGATTTTGGTAAACAAATGCAAGTTCGTGGTAAATGGAAACCATAAAATCTTTTAAAATCCCAAGATGACCAGACATAAAATGCAGATAAAACTTAAACACAGTACTTCAGACTACAAGTAGCTCCCCGGTCACCACAGACCAAGAAGCAAAAGCCACAACTTCTGTGGTGAAAGAGTAAAAAAGATGTATTCATGGTATGAGACAGTGAAGGATAAGGGAGAGAGAGAGACAGGAAAGCAGAATCCAACACTGAGCCCAAAGGACATGTCAGGGGTTGATTACATCAGGAGACCCTGTTCAATGACATTGCAAATGCTTTGTCATTAGAAACACTGAACAGACCTGGAATTGGTTTTTCTGCCTTGTTGTGCTGCCGGATATCTTGTAAGAGTTTGGAGCGATGGGTTTCATTTCCCTATCTGCAAACGCAGACAGTGAGTTTTCTTGATGCATTTCTACTTCAGATCTCCTCTGCTGTTTGCTGCTGCCGTCTTCCATCCCTCGTCTAGTGCTGTGACCACTTCAAACGATACTGTGTTTCTGAACAGAAGCCAATATTACAGGACCTTGACTCGCCGACAGAGGCTCGACAAAGCTGTGTTGGCACACGAACGCAAGCAACCACGAAGCAAAAGTGCACAAAGCCTTTGCGGAAGCTAGACGGCAGTGTTGGCACATGCTCTAAGGCACAGGCAAGCTGCTGCTCAGGTTTTGCACAGAGGGCTCTAACTGTGGAAATTCCCTTTACAGGAATCAGGTTTCCACCTCCCTTTTTTGTCATCTGAAGAAAAAATGGTTTAGCATCGCTGAAACTTCTGCCTCAAAAACAGCCACAAAAACAACAACCACAAAAGGGACGCTCAGGGCAAAGCAACAGCCAAAAAGACTCAAGTGAAGTTCCCAAAGCAGAAAGAAGACACCATTTCCCTTAATAGTAAAAGGTGCTTTCTCCCTTTAATTCAAATTTCTGCATGTCAGTAGATGGTCCAATTGAACAGTGACACACCACTAAATGAGCTTGTCACTAAGAGAAAGTTACAGTTTCTGAAATGGCTCTACATTCAAAATGAAAGAGAGGTGGAGGGCTCTGCCACAGACACTGAAAGAGACAAATGGTTACAAAGATAAAGAGCTTCAAAGACCATATGTTGCCCCAAGCAGCCGTTAATCAATTTTACTGTGGTTCAGTGAGTCTGGCTGGCTTTTAATGGTTCATTTGGCAAGTTGTTGCTGCAGCAATTTCTAATAATAATAATGTCATAATAATCTTTTAACTGGGTACAGCTGTGGGGCTATTCAAGATTGCTCTAAAAGTGATTTCTGGAGTTGGTGAGATGGAAAAACATAGCCAGTAAGTTCTTTTAGTTCCTTCCTCTGTGGCACACATCACACTTAAGAACAGAAGGACAACAGTCACTCTAAGGAAAAGGAGAAGGCGTTTTCTTCCATGCATTTTGAAATAATTGCAGCAGCTAAGAGCACAACATGGCCAGCAGATAAAGACAGCATTTACTTCATTCACACTTTGTGTGTTACTGTGTATGTAGAGTCAATAAGACAACATATTTTTACTCAACAAACCATTTTTTGGTAGAGTTGTTTTTGTAGTCCTCCATTGCAAATGATATGAATCATATTTTGACTCTATCCTTGTGCTGTTTCAAGTAACAAAGTAACCAAAATTACTAAAATGATGAACTGTAATTAAGACTATTATATTGGTTTTTTTATTGTGAACCAGAAGCTCAGTGCCAGCATTAGAGCACAAAAGGAAAAAAAATGTAAACCCGAGTAAGTGAAATAATTTGCTGGTTATGCAGCTTGATAATCATATCTTATCCTTTTTCATCAGCTGCAGTCATCCTGCTGTCACTCCACATTGCTATAAAGGCTCTCAAGTGTTCTTTGTTGTCATTTTTCAGCTGTAACTGTGGGTGGACGATACATTTTGCAGAAGCAGAAGTGTCTATTGCAAGAAGAAATTCATAGCACAGTCTCCTTTTCAATTCCTTCCCCTTTTCCTTTCTTTAGAAGATTGAATCCCAAATCCATACAAATTACTCACCTGACTTGGGGCAAATAATCCAATCAATGTAAATAAAAGCAAGCAATTTTAAAAATCATGTTCTGTGTAAACATCTGCAGTAGGCTTCAGATCTGTGGCCCACATGAACCTTTCTACGACTTTCATAGTTGTTCCCAGTGATTTCAAGGTGACTGTTCACATACAAGGAAATACGCTGAACTTCCGTGTTCAGGACATAAAGCCAGTTAATTCAGTTTGAGCTGCAAACAAGCACCAGACTAAAATCCCTGCAGGGTTGCTATTCATTCTTCAGTATTTATGGATCACAGTGTGGTACCTTCTAAATCATAAATTCACATAACTGAGAGGGACCAATCTAATCTTCACTTAAGCCTCAACATATGTTACACATGAGGTGAAGGATTCCTATAGGGGCTGTTCATGTAGGCTGTTCATGATTCCTATAGGGGCTGTGATGAATGGGGAGCCCTGTCCCCGGAGAGGCTTCGCCTGACAGCCGATCAGGGCAGGGAAAGCTTCCACAATCGGGCTGCGAGCGACCGCCCATTTGCTGGTGGGGCAGATGCCCAGATACCCACGAAAAAGATGCTCGGGAAATCGGGCTGTGGAAGGAGCCTTAATACAGAGAAGCAGTTAACTGCGACACAACCAGCGACGATTTGCTTTGAGATTCCCTGANCCAGCCTGGTGCTCCGCTCTTTCCCTGACGGCGCAGACACTGCCTGCACTGAGCCTGTAGCCGCCGCCGTGTTTCCCGCGTTGCCCGCAGC